>JANZLH020000147.1:735504-749806 GCA_026770325.2 Erythroxylum fimbriatum | reverse complement strand
AATCGCTTGTGGCGTGTTCAATTCTTCTAATTTCCTTGGGTTTGGGTCTCAATTTCGTATAATTGGGGTTTGAACTAGCATGTTCTTAGAATAGAAAGATTGGGGTTTTGATTCAATAGGATTAGGGGGTTTCAAGAACCTAGTTTTCTTGGGGTTTCCGTATCAGACTGGGTCTCAAATGGGTCACGGACCCTTTTCCTCTCTCTTCATAGTTACCAAGGGACATGTCCATTGGAGATACTATATAAGTTGAAACAACTTATTGCATTATAATGTTTTCTGAACCATTGAAGAAATCACTGAAAGAAGAAAACGAGAGGAAATAAAAAGGTTTTCCACAACGAATACGAAATCATAGATACAGGTACGCAAAATCATTCGATCCGATAAATGATTTACACTTTTTTGTAATTGAAAGCTTAAGTAAGTGGATTTCAAACTCACAAGTTATATTTTAAACTCGTATTATAAATGTTATCTTTTAAGTACACATATATAGTCTTGGGTATATAATTTTTGTTTACATTACATACACGAAACTGTAAAGCATTTTCATTTACACTAATAGGAGCATGATGGATTAGTGCCAGCCCATGCCCTTATAATCAGTAACTGGCTTCATATAGTTAAAGTCTCATCTTAAGTCCAATTTTATAAGCAATAAACACACATCTTATGATTGAAAACATTATTTGATAATGTTTAAAGATAGGGGATATTTTAAAAATGTTAAAGTTTATTTTGTGCTTTTCTACAATTCTTTGATGCTTTATTACTCTTTTATTATTTGAGTATTGGTGCTTTTCTACAAATAAAGAGATGATATATTTCGTTATATTTTATTTTTTAAAATCGAGTTATATTTTATTTTTATTTATTATTTATTTATATATTTATTGTAATTTTATTTACATAATTATTTAGCGTGTCATTTTTTTAAACTCTTTAACCTGCATTACTCTTTTGTTGTCACATCTACATGTGGGTCTAATGAGAACAACCTCTCTACCATGTAGGAGTAAGGTTGTGTACTATCAAACCTCCCTAGACCCTATTTTATTGCGGGACTTCAAATTGAGTGTAACGATGATATGATGATGTTAAAGTTAGCTCAAGATTAAATCCAATCTAAAATTAAAAAATTAAAAAAATGCTTGAATGTAATTGATCAACTTAAGTCAATCCTTTAACTTCATAGTCACACGAGAACAAGTGTCATCATGAAATTATTTGTCAGATAGGGACGAAAAAGTCCTTCGATGAGATTCGCCCAAAAGCAAAACTGTTTTAAGTCCATTGATGGGCTCTCGTTTAGTTGCCCCCTCTCCATAATTTCACAGCTTCTTTGCCACTATCGTCTTGGCTTCCACCCATAAATGATCGAACCCACTGAGCACATTCATGCTCCATCAAGATGAAACTCTCTCCTTCTCGCCGACCCTTCTCAAAGATCACCATTCCCAAATCCAGAAAGTTTTGCACTTCTGGTTCCTGCGTAATTCCACAAACTATCAGCACTGTTAAAGACAAAGACTCGGATTTCGTGGCAATTCTGATAAACATATTACGAGGAAAACAAAGCTGGAAGCATGCGTTGAACGATCCATTTGTTTTGAGGAATTTGAGGCCTCACCACATTGAGAAGGTTTTGATGCAGACTCTGGATGATTCCAAGTTGGCTTTAAGGTTCTTCAATTTTCTGGGCTTGCACGCAAATTTTAACCACTCAACTTTATCCTTTTGTATTCTAATTCATGCTCTTGTCAATTCTAACCTGTGTTGGCCTGCTTCTTCGCTCTTCCAAACATTGCTTTTTCGCGGCATTGGCCCTAGAGAGATTTTTGACAGTCTCTTGGACTCTTTCAGGAGATGTAAACCTAACTCGAGTTTGGGGTTTGATTTGTTGATTCAAAGTTATGTGCAAAATAACAGAAGCTTCGATGCCGTTTCCATATTCAGATTGATGACAAGTTGTAATTTAATGCCTGAAATCAGGACTTTGAGTGCACTTCTTAATGGGTTTTTGAAGATTCGGCAATTCGACATGGTTTTAATCTTGTTTCATGAGATTGTAAACTCGGGGATTAGACCTGACGTTTACATTCAGGCAGCGGTAATTCGAAGTTTGTGTGAGTCTAAGGATTTTGTTAAGGCCAAGGAAATGATATGTTGGCTGGAATCCAATGGTTATGATTTGAATTTAGTGGCATATAATTTATTGATTAATGGCCTTTGCAAGGGTCAGAGAGTTTGGGAAGCTGTTGAGATAAAAAATAGTTTAGCTCGGAAAGGACTGAAAGCTGATGTAATAACTTATTGCACTTTGGTACTTGGGTTATGCAAGGTGCAAGAGTTTGAAGTTGGCTTGGAGGTGCTGAACGAAATGATTGAGATGGAGTGTATTCCAAGTGAGGCAGCTGTTTCATGTCTTGTTGAAGGGCTAAGGAGAAAGGGGATGACTGATAATGCTTTTGATTTGGTAAATAAGCTTGGTGGGATCGGGGTGACGTCCAATTTGTTTGTATACAATGCATTGATTAATTCTTTGTGTAAAGAAGGAAAATATGACAAAGCAGAGTTGCTTTATAATGAAATGGGAGAGAAAGGTTTGTCTGCAAATGATATCACTTATTCTATTTTAATTGACTCGTTTTGCAGGAGGGGTGAAATGGATACTGCAGTTCTTTTCCTTGATAGAATGACAAGCGCAGGGATAAAACTTACCGTTTATCCCTACAATTCCTTGATAAATGGTCACTGTAAGTTGAGGAATTTGAGGACAGCAGAGTTTTTCTTTTTCGAGATGATTCATAGAGGATTGACGCCAACGGTTGTAACTTACACAGCATTAATTAGTGGGTATTGCAATGAAAAAGAGTTAAATAAGGCTTTTAGACTGTATCATGAGATGACAGGGAAGGGCATTGCACCAAATGTATACACCTTTACTGCACTTATATCTGGGCTTTGTCAAGTAAATATGATGACTGAGGCTAATAACTTGTTCGATGAAATGGCTAGACAGAAGATTGTACCAAATAAGGTGACTTACAATGTTGTGATTGATGGCTATTGCAGGGAAGGAAACACACCAAAAGCCTTTGAATTGCTCAATGAAATGGTAGAGAAGGGTCTTGTTCCAGATACATATACCTACAGGTCTCTAATAAGTGGTCTATGTTCTACTGGTGGGGCATCTGAAGCCAAAGTTTTCATCGATAATCTTCACAATGAGCATCGTAAGTTAAATGAGATTTGTTACAGTGCACTTCTCCATGCCTATTGTAAAGAGGGGAGATTGAAGGATGCATTGAATGCCTGCCGTGAGATGGTGAATAGAGGTGTGGACATGGACCTTGTGTGTTATGCTGTACTTATAGATGGTAGTATGAGGGAACATGATACAAAAGCTTTCTTTGGTCTTTTGAAGGATATGCGAGATCAAGGATTAAAGCCTGATAATGTAGTATATACAAGCATGATTGATGGGCATAGTAAAGCAGGGAATCTAAACGCGGCATTTGAGCTTTTGGACATAATGGTTGAAGAAGGATGCACTCCTAATATTGTAACATACACAGCCCTGATAAATGGTTTGTGCAAGGCTGGATACATGCATCAGGCTGAGCTTCTTTGCAAGAACGTGCTGGTTAGTGATTCTCCTCCAAACCACGTCACTTACGGTTGTTTCCTAGACCAACTTACAAAGGAAGGGGACATGGAGAAAGCTTTAGAGCTTCACAATGTCATGCTTGATGGGTTGTTAGCGAATACGATTTCACACAATATACTTGTCCGTGGCTTCTGCAAATTGGGTAAGTTTGAGGAGGCAACCGGCATTTTAGATGGAATGGCAGAGAATGGTATTTTCCCAGATTGCATCACATATTCAACCGTCATCTATGAGTATTGCAGAAGGGGTAATTTACCAGAAGCTATCAAGTTATGGAACACTATGTTAAGTAAGGGTCTCAAGCCTGATGTAGTAGCATATAACTTTTTGATACATGGTTGCTGTCTTGCTGGAGAAATAGGGAAGGCTTTTGAATTGAAGGATGAAATGATGAGAAGGGGTCTAAAGCCAACGAGAGTGCAACTTAGTGGACTAATTCACAGAGATATTTAAAAGAGTTAATACAGATTGTTATGCTTGTAGATTAGATTAGCTGTGTAATATGTGTTAATCTCGATTAGGATGACTTAAAAGCTGGCCATGGGATCATTACAGAAAGAGTTGCTGGCCCACCGTCAAGAGTCTATGAGATGGTGGTAAAGGTCTCACTTCGAGTTAGATTAGAAGGAAGCTCTTTTTGGCATCAGGTTATAAAGTTTGGGTCAAGGATCTCATTTTTTGTTCCACATGGGCTATTGCCAGCATTATTTCTTTGAGCCCATTTGGGTTAAGCATAATGAGTTTAGCTTGTAATCTCTCTTTAAGCCCATTAACAAATACAATAGTCATGTAACTCTCCCTCGTCCTCCCAACTGATGCTGCTATCATCTCAAACAGTGCTCAATATTCTGCCACGGTCTCGATCTGGCAATGTTAGGTATGTTAAAGTAGGACAGAAAACATAAACTGAAAGATAAACTTTATTGCTTTCTGAAGAAACAAACACTCACAATTCTACAAAAAGCTGTTCTATTTATAAAACCATAACTAACTGAAAAACATAAAATTAGGAAATGCAGCCACTAACTCCTATAGACCAGGAAAACTAACAACAAACTTAAACTAGTAAGTTAGACCCAAAACAAACGTCTACAGACTAAATCAACAAAGAAATTCAGCAGGTATTTCTAACAATCCCTCCCTTAAACGAAAGTTTTCAAACTTTTAGTTAAGACTTATCAGGTGCACAAACTCCAAGCAGTCCCCTTAACTTTTGAAACGTGTTAGAGACCAGTTTCTCTACCACAGATTCAGATCACACCCAGAACCAACACAACCAACAATCGCACACACACAACAGCCCAAGAACAACACACACAGTAGCAATAATAGGAACAGAGGTGGAATATAGATGTATATAGATGAATACAGATGAATATATATAGGTAATTACTATTCCCTGGCTAGACTTCGAGGGCTAGCAACCTCCATACTAGCTAGCTTCGAGGGCTAGCAACCTCCACAATACCAAATCCTATATCATAACCGAATACCTAAGCCTTCCCCCTCTACCCCTTTTTATTCTCATCGTGTAACTAACTCTCACATGATAAATTTCTTCTGGAACCTACTGGAACCTAGTCTCAACAGAACGTAAGTAACTTCAGTGACTTAGTCATTATATCAGCTACTTGATCTTCACTTTTGCAGTATACAAGATCAATTTTTCCATCCTTTGTGAGGTCCCTAAAAAAATGAAACCTTACGTTTATGTGCTTGCTTCTTCCATGTGGAACAACATGTTTAGATAGTTTGATGACAGAACTATTGTGACAATAAATTGCAGTAGCACCCTTTAGCTGGAAATGTAACTTTTCCAGTAGTTTTCTCAACCATATTGCTTTGCAAGCACAAGCTGTTACAGCTACAAACTTTGCTTTAATTGTTGACAAAGTGACAATAGCTTGCTTTTTTGAAGACCATGAAATGGCTTCTGATCCTAGCATGAAAACATAACCTGACGTACTCTTTCTATCATCCGAACATCTAGTATATTCATTATCCCTAAAACCAAATTTCTAATTTTTCATTTTTCTTGTAAAACAGACCATAATTTGCAGTTCCTTGCAAATAGAGAAAAATTCTTTTTGCTGCATAAAGATGGATCTCCCTTGGACATTCCATATATCTACTAATAAGTCTTATAGCATGCATTATGTCAGGTCTTGTTGCAGTCACATATATTAAGTTTCCCACAATTTGCTTGTATAAAATGTTGTCCACCTTTCTTCCATCAGAAGCTCTCCTAAGCTTCAAACCATACTCAGTTGGTGTGCAAAAAAATTGCAATTCTTCATCTGAAATCTATCCAAAATTTTGTGCACAAATCTCTTCTGAGATATAAATATACTAGCAGAATTATGCACTACTTCTATACCAAGAAAATAATGCATCAATCTAAGATCAAACATATCAAATTCAAGCATCATGGACTACTTAAAATTTTCAAACATAGCACAATCATTTCATGTGTAAATCAAATCATCAACATATAGGCACACAATAAGCATCTTTCCTCTTCCACCAATCTTAATAAAGAGAGTATGCTCAAATGGACATTTTTGCAATCCTTCTTTTAGAAAATAGGCTTCAATTCAACTATACCAAGCATGTGGAGCTTATTTTAGCTCATATAATGCCTCTTTGAGTTTTTAAACCTTACTTTCACTTCCAAACTTTACATAGCCAGGTGGTTGGTCAATAAATACCTATTCTTGAAGGTCACCATGCAAAATTGCTGATTTTACATCCAATTGGAAGATTGGCCAGGAGCTTTGTATAGCTAGAGCAATTACCAATCTGATTGTATCATGCCTAGCAATTAGGGCAAAAACCTCCTTGTAGTTAATTCTAAATTCTTGTTTGTAGCCTTTAGCCACCAATCGTGCTTTATACTTATCAACTCCTTGAGCTTTGTCTTGTATACCCACTTCACATCGATTGTTTTTTGGCCTTTTAGAAGCTCTGTCAACTCCCAATTGTTGTTTCTTTCAATAACTGAAATTTCAGCATCCATAGCCTTTCTCCATTTTGAGTCATTGACAGCAACATCAAATATAACTGGATCACAATCTGAAAATAGGGCAAAATGTGTAAGTGGGTGGTCAAATTGATCAATCTCAGTTACCTCATAGTCTTCCATCCATGTAGGTGTTCTTCTAACACGTTGAGGTCTTTCTTCTACTCCAATTGGTGGAATACTTTGAGTGACAGTTGGTTGTTGCTCACTGTTTGTAGGCTGCTGCCTTGTTTCTTCAGTTTCACCATCAAAATCAACTTGTATTTGCAGTTTAGGCTTGTTTCCATCACCAGTCCAGATTTGTTCTTCATCAAAAAACACATCACAGCTAATGACAATTTTCTTAGTCATCGAATTGTACAATTTGTATGCCTTTGATTGCTCACAAACACCAAGGAAGATGCATTTTTCACCTTTGTCATCAAGTTTACTCCTCTTTTGATTTGGAACATATATATATATATATATATATATATATATATGTTATGCAACCAAAAATTCTAAAATGGTCAACACTTGGTTTTCGTCCACCCTAAGCTTCTTCGGGTGTCAAATTTTGAACAGCAAGTGTAGGGCTTCTATTCAGTACATGAATGCTCCAGTTGACAGCCTTAGGCCAGAAACTTTTCTGAATTCCACTGCCTTTAAATATAGTTCGCACCATGTTCAAGATTGTTCGATTCTTCCTCTCTGAAACGTCATTCTGTTATGGTGTATACGCAACAGTAACTTGTTTTTGAATTACAGGCTTCTCACAAAAATTTACAAATTCTTGTGAGTTGTATTCTCCACCACGATCACTACGAAGAATCTTTATAGGCATGCCTGCTTCTTTTTCAACTCTTGCCTTGAAGTTTTTAAATGTTGAAAAAATTCTAGATTTTTCTTGCAAATACAGATTTATCTCCACACACGTGATTACTGCATCCTGTATCCAAGTAACACACATGTTGATAAACATCTTCTTTTGCATGACTAGCCATCAAGAGAGAAACTTCTTCTTTCTCCACAAAATTTGGTTTTGCACCTGAATCTTCCTTGAAACGGGTCCTACATTCAGACTTGTAATGCCCATACTTGTGACAACGAAAGCATTTGATATAGGACTTATCATGACCTCTTTCTTTGATACTGGAGTCAACTGCATGATCCTCATCTGCTTTAGAGTTAGCTACATGAATCTGGTCTGCTTTTTTATGAGAATTCTTGTCCTTCCATTTCCCTTTTCCACACCCAAAACCTTTTGGATTGGTTACTACCTTCAGAGATTGCTCTTCTTTCTCCTGTTGGACAACTTTCTGCTTATGAACCAACAAAGAACTTTGTAATTCATCAAGTGAAAGCACATCAATGTCTTTGGATTCTTCTATTGAACAGATAATCAAATTAAATTTTGGTGTCATTGATCGAAGAATTTTCGCCACAATAGTGACATCCTCCAATTTTTCACCGGATACGCATCTTGTTAGCAATCGTCATCGTTCTAGTGAAAAAATCTGTAATAGACTCTCCTGACTTCATGTGTAAAGTCTCAAATTTAGTCTGTAGTCCTTGAAGCTGCACCCTCTTTGCCATTGCACTTCCTTGATACTTCTTCTTCAAGGAATCTCATATCTGTTTAGAGGTATCTTTGCAAATAATTGTCTCCAAGATTGCTTGATCAATAGCTTGGAAAAGATAATTTTTGGCCTTAAGATCTTTCAGCTTTTATGCATCTAATTCCATTTTTTGCATCTCTAATAATACTGCTCCAACTATAGGCTCTTCAATTCCATATTCAACAACATGCCAATACTCCTTGGACCTCAAGAAGTTCTCCATCAACATGCTCCAATGGTCATAATGACCATCAAATCATGGAATCACTGGCTGCACAAATGTTGTTTCAGATGCCACTTGCTATTGCAAAACAAAATGAGGTTAAACAGAAACAGAGCTTCTACTGCACTCTTTCTCAATTGTGTCTCCCCTCTAGATTTTTGACTCCCCATATCCAAGCTCTGATACCACTATTAGGTATGTGAAAGTAAGATAGAAAACATAAACTGAAAGATAAACTTTATTGCTTTTTGAAAAAATAGACACTCACAATTCTGCAAGAAGCTGTTCTACTTATAAAATCATAACTAACTGAAAAACATAAAATTAGGAAATGCAGCCACTAACTCCTATAGACCAGGAAAACTAACAACAAACTTAAACCAGTAAGTTAGATCCAAAAAGAAACTCCTATTGACTAGGTCAACAAAGAAATTCAGCAGATATTTCTAACAGGCAAATGGCGAAAATGATTGAATAATTGACCCTTTATATGGTCTAAAAAAACCTCTAAAGCATATGCAATTTCAACATCTCCCATGGCGCATTTCATATTCATGCATAATATGGCATACACACACAAGTGAATATTGAATTTTGCACACATTTAAATGATTGTAAATGCATTCATTGACATTTTCCAAGTATGAATGATTTATAAATGTGATTATATTGAGAAATTTGGTTTATATGTGTTGAAAACTGATTTGGTGATTATAATTATTGATTTGAAATTTTTGGTAAAATTTAGGAAAATGTTGAGATTTTGGGCTAGGAAATATGCTAAGTGGCAAGTCAATTGATGAATAGTAGTAAAAGTAAGAGTCAAATAATAGTGAAAAATATAGATGACTTTGGGATTTATTGGTAAATGTCATTGAAAATTGGAAGACAATTAGAGTATAAATTGGAGATGATTATACTAGTTATTAAAGAGGACCAAGTGAGGCCATAGGAAGTGGACAAGTGACAAGTGTTACTTGCCAACTTATTTTTTAAAATTATTTTACGAATATACTGGAAAGAACTAGTTTGTTTTGTTACTACTTTTTCCTTCTACGTGACTTTCTTCACCTTCTTCATGAATTTTCTCATCAACTTTCATCAACGTTAAACCTAACTCTTTTATCTTTCACTTGCTACTCTCACCTTGTTCTCTTTCTTATTTACCACAAGAAACTGAAACCTCCCAACCTCTATGATGATGTACGTAGGTTGCATGAGGGGTTAGGGCTTCTTGGTGTTTTTGAAGAACTTGAAGTTTTAGCAAGTAAGTAATATGTTAATTCTCTTAAGTGGCCTGAATATGAAACAAATAAGGGGTTTAATTGATATGACATGATCAAGAGAATAGAGGTTATTATACATGTACACTGTGGATACAGGATGAGAATATTGATATCTTGTTTGTGTGTTTTGATGATCAATATTTCATAAGATGGTGTTGAAATGATTTTTAAGCTTGAAAAATTATTGAAATATGTATAAAAAGAGTGCAGAAAATTTTTAGAGAAATGATATGAGTATGCTCTGTTTTTGCTGTTGTTTGCGTGAATTTTGTTGAGTGATTTAAGAATGAACTAAAATGAGTTTAGAGATAAGGAAAAGGCGTAAGGTGAAATCGTGATGTAGAGAGGATTAAAATGATAAGTTTAAGATAAAGTGAAGGTGTTGATGGAGAGGAAGAGACTGCAAAAAAATGAAAAGTGCAGAAAACATGATGAAGGTGCGTGAGTGATAGGTTCTGTTTTTAATGTTTACGAACAATCATAGATTTTGATTTGTTTGTGATCAAGTTGAGTTGAAATGGAAGTAGGAATGAAGAGGAAATCGTGAGGACATAGGTTAGAAATGGTAGATTAAGCAAAAGAAAGGAAGGA
Source organism: Erythroxylum fimbriatum (assembly GCA_026770325.2). Classification (NCBI taxonomy): domain Eukaryota; kingdom Viridiplantae; phylum Streptophyta; class Magnoliopsida; order Malpighiales; family Erythroxylaceae; genus Erythroxylum; species Erythroxylum fimbriatum. The sequence goes on along the minus strand of JANZLH020000147.1, from coordinate 739,416 downwards.
GAGAAGAAAACTTATCACAAACTTTTGTTGTAAATTGTAATAATTTGAGAGTTAAGAAAATTTATTGTTTTTTTTATTGGATGTTTTGACGTAATTATTATTTATTATATAGTGAAAATTAAAACTGTAATATTTTAAATATTTTGTATTGTTTTTAATTTTATATTTGTATGATGATGATTGTCTTTTTTTTCATAAAAATTGTGGCTATTATTTATAGATGAAATATCTGAAAATTATTGTTATTTCATATTAATTATCATTATTATTTATTATTATGAATTTTGGAGACATGATTAAAAATATACAGTACAACAGTATAACATAACAATGGATTATTTTACAATTTAAAAAAATTAGAGACTATTTCATAAATTTAAAAAATTAACGAAAATATACTTGGTATTGATCGATACCAATATAATACCGTACCAAAATTCAATTTAAAACTAAATTTAGTATGGTATTCATAGCATTGGGTAATATTCAAATTTTTGGTCTTAATTAATAAGAATAAATAAATAAATAAAATGAAAAGCCCTTTTTTTTTATTAAAGGGAGAGAGTCGAAACAAATTACATAACAAGTCTGGGGAAACAGATTCCCGACTTATCCTGAAAGAGGAAATGATGGCACCTGGTAGGTGCAGTAGCAAAATACGTAACCCAACAACAAATTGTTCAGCTTGAGCGGCAAGCCAGTCGGCACATCTGTTGCTCTCGCAGTATATATGTCGATGGACAATAGACCAGTTTCGTGAAAACAACTCTTGAATGCCGGCCACAATAGGGTTGAGCACCTATGACTAGTTAGCCTAGGAGGAAAGGAGAGTGTGCACCGCGATCGAATCCACCTCCAATACTATGTGGCGGAAGCCTAAGCGCCAGTCGAGAGAGAGACCTATGAAGACTCCCCAGAGTTCAGCAGACAGCGGAACACACCAACCTAGGTTCTGTGTGAAGCCTCCAAGCCAGTTGCCTTCACTGTCGCGTAAAAGGCCACCTGCGGTAGCTGTGCAGTTGCTGCGAGAGCTGGAGCCGTTTGTGTTTAATTTGATCCATCTCGTTGGCGGCTTACTCCAACTGATTAGTAGCTCGTGGCGAGGGCAGAGTCTGGTGTCAGCCTGACTTCTCCTCTCATAAGACCTGCGGATTTGATCTGTATAAGACAAAATGAGAAGGTCAGGAGAGGTAGGCCTAATGAATTGCGAATCAAATATAGACTTGTTCCTCCATGTCCGGAGGAACTGTTGGATGCATTTTTATCATTAAAGTTAATAACATTTTTCCTCAATTTCTGGATTAATTATTGGGTCTTTTACATGTTTTTCCTATTAAATTATTTAGTTTATCTTAATCTGTATTTTAATGGGTCTTATTTAATTTGTAAGAAATATACTTAGTTTTAATTGAAAAAGACCGCAACAATAATTAATTTAAGGAAATGTTCAAAAACAATTTGTCACATGGCGCAGTTGTTAGCGTGACCAAGGAGCAGGCGTCAATCAGGAGGAAACAGCTGGAGGCAAGGAAAATCAATAAAAAAAAAGAGGCGTGGATTAGAGAGAAAATCGATGGCTTTGACGCAGAGGAGAAGAAGCATGGGTCCAAATGCCATGATCTTTTGATGTAGGACCCAGAAGGATTAAATCATAGCAAAAATAAGGGACATTCACGCACAACCAGTGGGACAAAGTCCAAGCCAATCTTTCAGCTAGATTCAAGCTAACAAATGCATGAGACAGTGGGACCATATGAGAAGTCTAGCAACTTTAAAGAGAAGAATTTAATTGGTTAGAGACAAAGAAGTTGGTCACAAGCAAGAAGGCTGTGAGGAGTCAATCAACGCACAAGCAAGAGAAATACAATCAGACTAGTCAACCAAACAAGTCACGCACGCACAGTGGAATTGAACTTGAAGGAGCAGTGAACGAGAGTTGCAAGTTGCAACATACTAAAGGGCCAATAAGAAGACAAAGAATAACCCATGGAGCAGCAAATGTCAATAACAGTGAATCAAGCATGGGTTCAAAAAACGTAGCAAATGGATATTCACGCAAGTATCCCATCAGTTACATTGACTTTTGAGGGCTGTAGCGTGGAGGAAGCAACAGTTAGTGGCCAAGGATGCTGTGCGTTAATTTGAGATCAAAGCTACAGAGTAGAGAGTAACAAGACACTCACGCATGGACAAGGGCCATAAGATTGGACAGGTGGCAAATAAATCAACACGAAGGAACAACAAATTGCTTGGAATCAAGTGGAGGCGTCAAGAGAAGCAGCTGGGCGTGTATCAAGCAGAGGACAGATGGGAAAGCGTCGGACCTAAACGCACAGACAGACAAAAATAGGAGGGCGGCGTTAGAATAAAAATCAGTAGAAGATATATAGGCGGCGGCAGGCGTGAATTGAGAAAATATCGCAAGCTTGAAAACAAGAAGAGAGCGGCGTTAACAAAATCAAAGCAGAGTGGAGCGGCGTTGAAAAAGACAGCAAAATCACGCAAAATACAAGCATTGTGCGGCGCTGGAGCATGGGAAAAAACAGGAGTGAGTCGGGAGGCGTGAAAACAAATAAGCAATAAAACAAAGAGAGCTGGCGGCGGTAGAGAAAAGGGACAGCTGAAAATGTTGAAGAAGGTGAGAGCAAGTGTGTTTATTTGAAAAAAATGAAGGGAGTAGGCGTGAATGAGGGCTAGAGTTTAGTCAAAATGACGAGACAAAAAGAGAAAAATAACAAACAGTTGGTGGCGTGAATTAAATAGCAATTGTTGGGCGTGAAAGAGTGAAGCAGCTGGTGGCTTGAGGAAAAACGCAGCAGCTGGTGCGTAAAGAGGAGAGAGCCAACGAGACAGACCAGGAATAGAGAAATAGGCGTGACCATGGACTGAATAGCGTGATAGACGCTAGAGAAACTAAATACAAGAGTAGAGGAAGCGTTAAAGACAAGGAGAGGCGGCATATGAAAAGAAGACACGTTGAATTAGAGGAGGAGGAAAGGATTAAAAATCATTATCAACTATTGGAGGCTAAGAACGTGGGCTGATGAGTGAAGAAATAAAAAATTGAGAGCTAGAGGACAAGAAGCATTCATGTTATAGCAAATAAAAGAAAGCCACCAACCATATACACATCAACGTGGGAGCCACCAAGCACCAAAGGAAAAAGAAGCTGCTGGAATTTTAAAAAGAGAATCGGTGGAGCCATCAAGAGGAGAGACCAACAACTACAACTCTCCATTTTAATTTGACATCAACCACTCACGTTACGGGATATTTTTTTAGCAAGACAAGACTCCACTCACTCAATTTCTCTAGCTCACACGTTACACATCAGGATTGGGGGGGCTCCATTTATTTGGCAAGAATTGAACACTCACATTCCAATTGGATTTTGACCACCAACGTTACTCATTAGGATAGCATATATCAACGTTGTAGAGAAGAAAGGAAGCTGGACTTTTTCACTGGATACTCTTAACAGCCAAGCATCAACGTTACACAATTTTCTCTCCACTCTTGGCCATTGACGTTACACATTCAAGGAGGAGTAATTCATTGCAACCACCAAGAACCAAGCTCTCAACCCACGCACATTAAGGCTCAACCAAACACTCTCATAATTCTCTCGTCTACGTTATTTTCAATTACACATTAGGGGGCTGTCAAGTTCAAGCATTGAGGAAAATTGAAGACCAAGCAATCATCATTTGTTCTTCCATTTCTTCTACTCATTTCATATTTATAATGCTTGCTTTTATTATTTTTATTGTTGCTACTGTCATTATGAGTAACTAATCCTTTCATTCTAGGATTTTAATGGAACCCTTGATGTAATCTCGGTTAATTGGTATTTTCTCCGTTTAATTTCTTATGCCCGTTTTTACTTAAAGGTTTGATTATTGCAATTTGTTC
>JANZLH020000147.1:667019-691931 GCA_026770325.2 Erythroxylum fimbriatum | reverse complement strand
ATACATTAACCTCAAATATCATTGAAATTTCTCCAATTCACATTACCCAAAGAAAACATTTAACACCACTACTTCCTTATTTGATTTCATTTAATAATTCAAATTTTCCAGAAAATTTTTATTAAAACCTTAATTAATGATGTAAATCTTTTTCTTTAGATCAACACCGATCTTATAATTAGGTATTATGTGATCAATAAGATTAACTAGTTTAACCAAAATTCACAATTTCAAAATTTAACATATAATTGATGTTCACTAAGAATTTGAATGACCAATATCAAGTATTCCATATTCTCCTCCTTACTGTTGTTAGAATATACCAAAACATTATCAATGGAAATAATAAAAATAATAAAAAAGACTTATCATGAAACTTGTAAACATTGCAGGTATTTGTCAACCTAAAAGATATTACCAAAAATTTATAATGTCTATGTTGAAATTTAAATAATTTCTTAGATATATCTTACTTTCATAACCTCACCTCAAATTATTTCTTAAAAATAATCGAATTCTTACATGAGAAATAGGCTACTTATTTTTATCTTAACCTTATTAAGTTACTCGTAATCAACAAGTAACTGTTAGGATTATCCTTCTTTATAAAATATACCATTACTCTATAAGGTGAAGAAGTTGACTTGATATATGATGAACATTTTTTACTACTTAAGTTTTAATAATTACAAATTAAGGTAAGTGCCCATTCATTTGGTAGTAATACAATGGAGAATAGAGTATCTATCAAACAAGGAAGCTGTAGGAATCAACAAACTCTTTTACTATTACCTAGACATGTAAAATAAAAGGATTGAATAAAACTAAAATTACACCTAGGTAAAGTAAGCAATCACTAGAGCGTAATCAAGAGAAAAAAAATAAAAATAAATATCATCTAGAAAGAAACTCCCCTAGTCATCATCTTCGTATTCATAATTTAATAAATTCAAAAGATTTTATAATATAGATTGGTGAAATTTCCAAAAGTATGCATTTACTCTCTCTCGAGTTACAAACACTTGTTCTCAGGCTAATATATCTATTCAATTAAAACCCCCCAAGAATGCGTTAAAATTTACTGAAATGCTTGACCCTGACACCAGAAGATTTACATAAGCCCAGTACTCCATGCAACTACTAATGTCTATGCAATGGTCTACTAATAAGGGACGGATCCTCTATCCCCTACCTTGTTGTATTGAATCTCAGTTATTTATTTGTGTGGATCTTACATATATAGATGACTGAGATTTAATGAGACAGGGTAAGGAACAGAGGATCCTGACATCTACTAATATGCTCTTCTTGAATCATCTATATATAAATTATGATATGATGTAATCATTAGCTTTAACTAAATCAATATCAAGAATATTCAAAGATATTTCTAAAAAATAAATTATCATTTTATAAATAAACTTGAATCAATCCATATAAAGACACCAGTAATGTTCCTACTATCTAGGCATTTAATAAACCACTCACAATGTTTAAAAATAAAAAATAAAAGAGTTTTAGAGTTGATCACAATATTTCAATGTGACCTCGAGCTATTGGCATGATTTTGATCTTCTCCTTCTTTTAAAACAGATGCTTTGTGCTTCTTTAAGGTGTTTTTCTCTCTCAGTAGCTAGCCCCAAGTTTAGAACAAAAGAAGTTTTTTGGGGTAATATACGTGATCAATAGAACTTCTTCTGCTCATTGTGTAAAGGACACTGAAAGAGAACAAGCAAAGGCTATGACCATTACATCCTGTTTACAAATGTTACTGACGACTACACTGTATAGATACCAAGTACTTATCGGGATATCTTAAGCAATCAGCAAAACCATAGTTGGTACATGCAACCATTATCCACACATCTCCCTCGTGATAAATGAAACCCATAAATAATGTTATAGCCACCTCTTAACCCATCTCCAGGTCCGGCCTTCTGTCAAGTGCTTCCTGCGTCCCTTCATCCGGAAATGCATCTGGATAGACTGCCAAAATTTTTGCCTTCGTATTCCTGGTGGAAAAAAAATGGACACTGACAAAACAATGGAACTCGAAACGGAAATACGGTGGAAAAAACTGTAGTAGTAAATCAGAACTTGGACTACATTTATAATCAACAAACATGTCATTTTACTTTCTAGGATTGATGACACCTACAATCAGGAGGCATCCTGAGAGAATACCACACAACTAGTCATCATCTTCCTCCATCAACAAACAATTTGTTTAGGAATATTTTTGACTGCATCAGACCTTTTCACAAAATGAGAGCAATTCTAAAACTAATCCTACCATTTTTCATGTTTATGGGATTTCACTGCAGTCACTGAAATTAGGTCACAAGTTTCCCGATTAAACATATTGATAAGGTCGTTGAAATGTGCAATCTAGTTCAGTCCATTCTTCACTTTCTTGCACTCATCAAGAAGTGGTGGTCCCAAAAGACTTAGTCAACAAATGCACAAAAAGTAGGAATATCAGACAAGTTTCATACTATTCTTTCCCCATTGTATTACACATTGATATATAATTAAGAATGAAGCATTCACATGAAATGACAGGCATGGAGAACGGTTCACTTACCTTAGCTTCTGGAAGATGTAATCAAGGTCAGACTTCATAGACTTTAACAGACGAGTATTTCTGGAGAAATCAGGGGAAACCTCTCCAAAGCAATTCTCTGAATATTCATTAAAATGAGATAAGACTGCATTACTGTCCTGCAACCTTCCCAATCTACCTTGTGCACAAAAAGGGAAAAAGGACAGCATAAAAAGAAATCAGTCAAAGATCGCTATTTACCATCCATGAAAAGCAAATGTAGCAAAGAAAGACAGCAATGTGGATCGTCAGTTCAAGAGTTTTGGTTGCTGAAAATTCATATTAAAAGCAACAAGTAATGGAGGGTAAGGAACTAAAAATCGCTCCTAGAGTCTAAAAATCACTCCTAGAAGAAAACATCACACCTTTTAATTGAAAACTCAAGTTTATATAAAAGGGTTCACACACACACACATACACATATATAAAAGTTCTTGGAATCTTTATTCTACTAGTAAAGAAAGCCTAATAAAAATCTAAGATAGAATTGAATCCAACATTAATAAGAATTCTTTGTTCTTATCTCATAAGCAAAACTTAATAGAAAATAAATTTTCATCCCTGATGTCCTTGTTATCACACCAACTCGTACTTTAATTCTATCAAATTAAAATTTGTGATTGAGTGAGTTACCCTCTTTTATTTCTTTTGTAAACCATTTAACTCTTTTGTATCATATAACCTTCGTGCTAATGAAGCACTGCTTCTTCTCGCAACACTAATTCTTAAGAATTCCACTTATTGGTTATTTTAGTCTATTCATGTTAGTTTTGCAACCCTACTTGTTGGACTAAATTAAAATCCTAACCTATAGTTTTGACGATAACAAAACTTATTGTTATTAATGAATTTAATTTTGGTAATATTAGTAGCTTCCATTGTAACAAAATTAAACAAGATACGAAAAATAAAGTTTAATAGAAGGGTAAAATAAGCAAATGAGCTAATTAAAAAATTAAGCAAGCAAAAGATGGAGAAGATGAGTGAAGTGGAGCATAGATACAAACTAAAGGGGTTGCAAGGAAATTCAAGAGAAGAATCAAAAGAAAGTAAGAATCAAACACATCAAGATTTAACACATGATTATAATTCTTCTTGTAACTTTCTCTTGGTCATCTTCATGTAAACAAGTCATCCATGGAATTCTTTCAATTCTTATCGCTAAGTGTCTCATAAAGTGTTTGCGGTATGAGAATTGAATTTATTTTGGTAAGAAGCATTTATGGCTTGAGGAGCATTTTTCAAGGAAATAAAATGTGTAATTGAGCGTCTGTTGCATGTTTGTATTCCCTTCCTAATAACTATAGAAATACTTGAGTCATCATATTCAAGCTTTTGGATTTTAATACCTGATTCTGGATTAGATTATTCGGCATGAGTAAGGTATGGACTACATTCCTTCACGAGTTGACCAAGAATGGCTTGTTATTAGTAGATGTTGGTTCAAGAGAAACAAGATCTTCTAAGGTGTTAGGTCAGACAGTGCTTGGCTCAACTTGGGCAACTTTTTCCATAGTTTATAGGAAAGAGAAATCAAGCAAAATATACTTATCTTCCTTACAACGGTCTCTCACCCCCTAAACATAAATAGTAATAAAGAAAGGCTCATACTCAATAAAGGACACATCCCTGGAAATGAAAATTTTATGTGAGGAAGGATGATAGCACTTGTACCCCTTTTATATAAGAGAGTAGCAGACGAAGATGCGCTTTAGGGCCCCTGGGTCAAGTTTTCGAATATGAACAAAAATGACACACCCAAACACTTTTGGAGGTAGGACGTTCTTTATGTTTAAGGTAGGAAAAAGCTATAAAGAGCTTCCAATGGTTTTTTAAACTCCAAAGGTCCGAAAGGTGATCTGTTTATTAAATGGTCCCCCATTAGTTTTAGGAACATTCACTTGATACAATAAGGTTCTAGTCACTTCAAGTAAATGTTGATTCTTACATTCAACTACCCCATTTTGTGGAGGGGTGTCAACACAGGATGAATAATGACCAACTTCCTTCTGAAAGAATGAAGGTAAGGTTTGATTGAAGTATCCCAAGCATTATTGCTCCTTACCCCTTTTATGCTCACCCCAAACTAGTCTTTTATCATTTGGAAAAAATTAAAGAAGATTTGACTGACTTCATAATTGTTTTACATGAGAAAGATCCTGTTACCCTAGTGCAATTAACAATAAAACTAACAAATCACTTAGCCCCTCACACATCAATTATCCTTGATGGTCTCTATATATCATAATGAATTAAAATCAAAGATAATCAAGATTTATTGTCACTTAGAGGTGACAAATTTTTGAGTAAATAGGCTTAATTCCTGTTCCTTGATGATCCTCTCTATAAATAAGAATTTCTGTACAATCTATTTTTGGTCATAATCTATAGACAGCTAATTACTCTAATATAAAGCTAATGCACTAATTACTGATATTCTATTCTAGGTAAGAATATATATACACAGATCTTAGGCATAATTTCTACCATAATCTTTGCACAATTCTACCATAATCTTTGCCATTAATATCCCCCCTCAAATTGATGTTGAGTGATCAACTAGCATCAATTTGTCAACAAGAAAGTGATGTTTGGAAAGAGCTTTAATAAATATATTAGCTGTTTGGAGATCAGTAGTGATATGTGGAAGAGAGATGACAAGAGCATCATATGCGTCACGAATAGAGTAACAATCCACTTCAATGGGTTTGGTTTGCTCATGAAACACTAAGTTAATAGCAATTTGAATAGCACTAATGTTATTTGCATGGAGCGGAGTAGGCTCAATTTGAGAAAACCCAAGCTATCCTAACAATCCACGAAGCCGAACAATTTCAGAACATGCAGAGGACATAGCACGATACTTAAAACTCGGTAGAAGACCTAGACACCTGATCTTCCTTCTTGCTTTTCCAAGAAACAAGAGAGTTACCAAGAAACGTGCACCAACCAATAACAGAACATCTAGTATCAGCACAAGCAGCCCAATCAGCATCGTTGTATGCAACCAGACAAATAGGAGAGGCTGCTGAAAAGAAAAGACACCAGGCACACTTGCCTTTTAAATAGAAAATAATGCAATGAATAGCTGCCAGGTGAAGGTGCCTAGGTGCTTGCTTAAATTGACTAACTTGTTGAACAACAAATGAATATTAGGCTGAGTAATGATCAGATAGTTTAGGCTGCCCACCAGTGTCAATATAAAGAGGGATTAGAAAGAAAATCACCCTCATCATAACGATATTTAGCATGTACTTCTAAGGGAGTATCAACTGATCGACCATCTTGAAGACTAGCCAAAGCAATTAACTCCTGAATGTATTTATGCTGGTTTAAGAAAATGCCAGTAGAAGTGGAGCACCTCAAGACCTAAAAAATACTATAGAAGACCCAAGTCTTTCATATGAAAAGAATTTTGAAGGTGGTCTTGAAGTTGAGAAATCAATTTAGAATCAATCCTTATAATAACAATATCATCAACATATACTAGAGGCATGACAATTCCTTTAGATATCTTGCAAAGAAACAAAGAGGAATCATACCAACTTTAGACGAATGATAAATTAATAAGTGTAGAACGAAACTTATCAAACCAAGTAAATGGAGTCTGTTTCAAACCATAGAGATATTGGTTCAGTTTACAAACATCAGATGAAGGTGTAGAAAATAACCCTAATAGTAGTCATATAAATTTCTTCTTTAAGATCTCCATGTAACAAGGCATTCTTAACATCCATTTGCCTTAACGACCAACCATTAGAAGCAACAATAGCTAGAACAAGTCGTACCATTGTCATCTTTGGTACAGGTGCACATGTCTCATAGTTTACTCCATATTCCTGTCTACTGCCGAGTGCCAACAACCTTGCTTTATATCTATCAAGGGAGCCATTAGACCATAGCATAATAGAATAGACCCATTTACAACCAATGGCTTAACAACACTCGAACAGGGAACAATGTCGCAAGTAGGATTCTCCTATAGAGCCTGAAGTTCTTCCATAGTATTGACCAAACATGCATGTTTAGTTGCTTGCGAATAAGAGGTAGGAACGACAGTATTAGCTAAAGTGGCAGAGAAACCATACCTATTAGGAGGTTGACTAATATGAGAATATCTTCAAAGAACCACTAGAGTAGGCACTAGATTAGGGTTGGGAATCGGTGACAATGGGGGCCTTCGTCATTGATAGACAATGTAGGATTTAAAGCACTTAATTGGTGGAGAGATATCATCAAAGCTAGGAAGGAGAACAGTATTGGAAGGGAAAACATGATGATGAAAATAGTACTCATGCTAAAAAAAATTACGTTTCTAGAAATACGCAAACAATTAGCAACATCATAACATAAAAATCTCCTGACTGGTGCTATAACCCATAAAAGCACATCGAACTGACTGAGCTATAAGCTTATGACACTTATGAGGTGGCAAATAAACAAAACAAACACGGCCAAATGTGTGTAGCATGTGATAATCAGGATGCACACCAGAAGGACGATAATAAAGATGATCAAAACCCAGTTGTTGAAAAAGGCAGACGATTAGTTAAGTACATTGCAGTGGACAAAGCTTCAACCCATAATTTAGATTGCACTGAAGATTGTAAGAGCAATGTTCTTCTATTGAGCAGTATAAGGACATGATTACTGAGATATAATGCCTTAATGTTGCAAGAAGGCTTGAAATAATGTGACACGTATATGCCGCCATTATCATACTACAAAATCTTAATATAGGCAGAAAATTGTCTCGATGTAAGCCACACAAGTTTGAAAAACAGTAAACACATTATCTTTGGTGCAAAAAAAAATCCATGTGAAGCGACTATAATCATCAATGAATGTCACAAAATATTTATACTGTGCACATGAAATGACAGGAGTAATGCCCCAAACATCACCTTGTATAATGTCACGAACTTGGACTTTTGTCAATGAATAGTGCAACACTTGATTGTTATTCTACTCAACCAAGTCAATCATTCTCAAAAATGCTAGGTACAAGAATAGCATAATTGGAAAATAACTCGAGATTAAAAGAGAGCTTGGAGAATGCTTGTAAAGAAAGCGTCTTCTTGAAATGTAGGATGTAGGATGCTTACAAATGAAGTCTCTAAAGCTATTTATAGCCTTTCATCCCCTAAATGAATGGCTATGATTTACTTGATTTAATGACCTACATTGATTCTCTCAAATATTCTATACTATTCTACATACACTAGGTACATCATGTACTTCGTTACAAGATTGTACATTCTTCCATATTGTTACACAATATTTCACAATGTTCCATAAGCTTACATAAGATTCCACCACATTCTAGAAGCTTCCAAGGTCTTCCATAAGACTCTACAAGATTATAGAAGTTTCTAGAATCTTCTTTCCTCTTCTAGAATTTTGAGGAGAATTCTAGAAGACATTGTGGCCTAATCTCTTCATGTGGGCTTTGAAACATGCGGAACGTGACATTTTCCCCCCACTCAATCTGGTGTCATCCTCAGCACGTCCTTGTAAGTCTTGATCTTATCTTTGTGGTTTCACAGTTTGAGCTCATGCTCCCAACTTGCTTCGTCGTTAGCTTTCATTTAACAAAGTAATCAACATAACTTGGATAGGTACCTCTTATTGGTATAACACAATGCGTCGATATCTCTTCAACTTCATTTTTGAGCATCACAATGATGGCAGTAGGGGCTCTCTTTGATTCACCCTTGCTAGGCTCGTCTTTATCTTCATAGTATGGTTTAAGAAGGCTCACGTGAAATACAAGGTGCATCCCTAAATGAGAGGGCAATGTTAAATGGTAGGCAAGTTTACCAATTTCCTTTTTTATAGGAAAGGTCCCTCGTAGCACCTCACTAGCCCTTTATACACCTTAAAAAATCAACTTTGGTGAGGGAGAAATTTCACCAAAACCAAGTCTCCTTAATCAAACTCTACATGTCTCCACTTAGCATCAACCCACTTCTTCATGCTCTTCGCAGCCTTTTCTAAGTACGCGCACGTCATATCGGTCTTCTCGTGCCAATTTTTGGCAAATTTGAATGCAACATGACTTGGACCATTATATGTGACGGCAAGAGTGTGTGTGGTCATTAGTTGTTGGACAATTGCAATTTCAAATGGGCCAGCTCTTGTCGACTCTCTCTTTTGCAAATTTTATTAAAATTAGGTAACATCGGGCAACTTTGCCCAATCACTTTGATCGATACTCACATAGTGCCTCAAGTACAACACCAATAGTGCATTTGGGAGGTGAAAATTGGTGGAGAAGTTAAGTTTGGACCCCATTAACTTGAATAGCTCCATCCACTCTTTGTGAAGCGAGCATCTCAGTCACTCACAATTGTCTTTGGAATACCCTAATCCTTCACTACATGCTTGAACAATAAGAACTCAACATCCTCGAATGTGAATTTCACTGATATAGGGATGAAAATACCGTATTTGCTAAATCAGCCTACCACAACCATGATGTTACCACATCCTTCAGACTTTGGTAGACATGTAATGAAATTCATAAAGATACTCTCCCATGGCTTATTTGGAATATGTAATGGCTCTAATAAACCTGCTGATTGGCATTGATCCGTCTTGTCTTGTTGGCATACAAGACATGTCTTTAAATACAGCTCGATGTCATCGCGCATTTAGGGTCAATAATATGTGCACCCCATCAGAGCCAATGTGTGAGTTACTCCAGGATATCCTACCCACTTAGAGTCATAACACTTCTTAATGATTTCCTTTCGCAACCCTTACCATTTGGGCACATAAATTCTATCATCTCTAATGATAAGCCTACCATCTTGAAACCAAAATTGTCGTGCCTCCCCATGTCTAGCTAACTCCACTAAGCTGTTAGCTTGAGAGTCTTGCTCAAGTCCCTCCTTTATCCGATCAACTAGAGGAAAACTTAGACTTGTGATAAAAGGCTAGCTCTCCTTTTATACTAAGGGCATCGACAACCAAGTTAGCCTTTCTGGATTTGTACCCTATCAAAAAGTCGAACTCCACCAAGAATGCTTGCCATCTAACTTGTTTTAGTGTCAGCTTCTTTTGTGTGAGGAAATAGTTAGTGGCAAAATTATCCGTCTTCAACATGAACTTAGACCCTAACAAGTAATCTCTCCAATTTCGCAAACAATGCACCATTGCATTCATCTCCTTCTTTTGGAAGGTGTAATGACGCTCGACATGATTTAGCTTACAACTCTTGTAAGCAATTAGAAGTTCATCCTGCATCAAAACACCACCAAGTGCAAAATTGTAGGCATCGATATGTATCTTATATGGCTTAGTGAAATCAGGAAGGGTCAGCACAAGTTCCTCCATCACCTTTTTCTTTAGAGCCTCAAATGCCTTCTCGCACCTTCCATCCCAACTATATACTTTTTCAATAGACCGATAAGTGGAGAAGGAAGGGATGAATAACCTTTGATGAACTTTTGATAACAATTGAAGAGACCAAAAAAGGAACACGATTCAGATACCTTTTTTGTGGTTCTCAATCATGTATAACTTACACCTTGGACTAGTCCATTCGTAGCTTGACCCCTCCAACAATGTGCTCCAAAAACATGACTTTGTATTGTGCAAAAGCACATTTCTCCTTCTTCATGTACAACTCATTTTCTCTTAAAACTTAGAAAACTTGTCGTAAGTACATAACATGCTCTTCTAATTTTGCTATACAACACAATATCCTCCAAGTACATCACAACAAATTTATCCAAGAAAAATTGTAACACTTGATTCATGAGTGTGCAAAATATGGCAGGTGTATTACTAGTCATTTGGATAGTTGGCCCTTACCACTCATAAACTCTTTAAGATTTTCATGTTTAGGCAATATGGGATAATCTAAACTTTATCCTTCTAGTTCAAAGTGAATATTGCGGCTGACGAACACGATTGGACATTTGTTAATCTAGTAATGTTATTCTCACTCTCTTCTAGAATTTATTATGTCATTCTATGATGAATATTTTGGGATTAATGTATGAATGTTTTAAACACTTCAAGTAGATTATTTATATATGAACCTATTCTCAAAATATAGATTGCAATATGTAATCGTCGTACATTTGATTCACTTTTAGTAAACTAATGGTCAAAAATCACTAAGGATAATATAGCATAGGTTAAATGATCCGAGCCTATGTGGTTTTTGCCTAGATTAACATATTTTCTTATTACGTAATGCAGTTGTCACACTAAATTTAGAGAACTTATTATAGGTTGTCTAATAATTAGACTTAGTTAAAAAGCTTATTTTAATTAGATACAACATAAGAAAAAAAATAGGGTTAATAGAGCTTGTTGTTAATCTACGGTTAATAGTTTCAAAAAGGTATGAGAACAATATGACGATTGATTGTGCTTATTCATGTGAAGGTTGAAATCAAACTACGAACTGGATTTGAAACCCATTGGTTAATTTTATCACTTTTGTACTCTTTAATTTTATTGAACTTCAATGGTTTGACTTTTCTTTATTTTATTAATTGAAATCAACCACACCCCTTAAAATCCTAAACATTGGTTTATTATTACAAAAGTTAAACACACACTCTCTGTAGATACAATCCTTACTTACCTCTATTACAAATTTACTTGTGCATAGTTAGGTTTTTATTTTTGACATGTTTGACGCATATCAGGAATTTTTACACTGTTGTCGGAAAGTAAAGTAATTTAGTTTTTTGTGTTCGATACTAATTGGTGTTTTGTATATATCGTCGGTGGGATATTATGACTAATATTCCTCTCAAGATGCTATACAACTATAACTAGATTATATTGAGATATAGATAGGTTGTATATAGTTAATATAGAATAAGTTCGAAATCCCTTGATTTAAGGGATTAGATTAGATTAGATAGATCTGGATAACTTTCCAGATTTAAGCTTCTACTTGTAATAGCCTGTACATGGCTGTATACTTTCTATTCAAGAGATTAATTCCGCACTTTGTTCATGGTATCAGAACTATAGCAGAACACTTGGGAATGATTTCGTTTGGGTCGATCAAAGCCATGCAGATCAACTCGGAGGAGGTTTCTGCCGCTGGCTCGTCTAGTGTGGCTCCACCAACATCGAACCCATCCTCTCTCCAGAACAGTGCTGATAACTCCCAAACCAGCATAGTCAGTCATAGACTGAATGGGAATAATTATCCATGGTCCCACTCGGTGCTCATGCTCATAAGTGCGAGAGGGAAAGAAAATTACTAAAGCACAGCTCCACTTGTTGCGTCCGACCCGTCAAACCCAAAATACTAGACTTGGATGGCTGAAAACAACCTTATTATGAGCTGGTTGATCAACTCAATGACCCTGGAAGTCAGCGAGCAGTTCGTCTTAGCCACATTTGCGAAAGAAATTTGGGAAAACGCCAAACAAACTTATCCTACTATCGAAAATACTGCTGCTTTGTTCCAAATTAAGGGTCTTTTGAGAGAGACCAAGCAAGGAGAGAAGACAATGACTCAATATTACACAGCATTGGTGAAGCTATAGCAACAGTTGGATCTTTATGATCCTCGCCAATGGATGTGCAATGAAGATTTGACTTGCTACATGAGGATTGTGGAACAGGAACGAGTGTATGAGTTTCTACTGGGCTTAAACTCAATTTATAAGTATTGGGAACGCTTCAAAAAGTTATGTGCCAATTGACCTCATCACAATATCACGAACAATTCCTTATCTAGTACTTTTGCGAATGACTATTGCCTATGGATAGGAGCCTAGTTGATGCATTAAATGGTGAAGCACCATGTGAAAAGACCTTCATGAAGGTCAGAACTTTAATCAAGCACATGGAGGCAAACACTTGATAATTTGGCATTCGCAATAATGTTCGTAAGGTAAACAGTTCATCCGTAAAATATCATTTAGATGAACTAACATCTTTTGTTAAACAAATTGTTATAGGGCAGGCACGAGTTAAAACTTGCGGTATATGTGTTAATATGAACCATTCGACAGATGGGTATCTAACATTGCAGGATGGGAAAATACAGTATGTCAATGCTACAAGGAGAAATTACCCAAACCTGAGTTATGGAGGGAAAAGATAGCAGAACTACTTCCCAAATAGGCCACAAGGTGCGTAACAGTTATAACCTATACCACAAGCCTCTTCTTCCAACTCAGGTACATCTCTAGAAGATATATTTAAGTCTCTTGTCACTAATAGTTTGTAATTCCAACAAAAAGTAAAGCAATTTTAACAAGAGACAAGATCTCAATTTCAAGATACAAAATCTAGCATCCAAAATTTAGATAGCCAGATAAGTTAGATGACAGTGGCTATCAAGTGCTTAGAAGCACAAAGCAGAAGGAAGTTGCTATCTCAACCCGAGATAAATCCTAATAATGTTAGTGCAATTTCCTTAAGGAGTAGTAGGGAGCTTGAGGATTGTGATTGCATATTATAATGAAATGACTATAATATGGCAGAAGTTGGATCTGTTTGAGGAACAAAGTGGAAAGATCCAGAAGATGCAGCCCAATATAGAGAGAAAGTTGACAGGGGATGAGTGTTTGAATTTCTTGCTAGCTTGAAGGCAGAATTGGATGAAGTCAGGGGACATATTTTGGGACGTAGGCCACTACCCCCAATACGAGAAGTTTTCTCTGAAGTCAGAAAAGAGGAAGCTCAGAAGAGTGTCATGTTGGGAAAAAATGGCACCATGGACTTCCAGAATGAAGCTCGGCATTTGTCTCAAAGAATAGTGACAGTGAGGGTGAGAAAGGTAGAAACAAGTAAAAACCTTGGTGTGATTTTTGCAAAAAACTATGGCATACAAAAGATACCTGCTAGAAGATAAATGGCAAACCAGCAAACTGGGAGAAAAAATAGGCTAGTGGAGCAGGAGACAGGAAAGCTTTGCAAGCTGGGAACAGTCCTATAAAATTGGTAACACTATAATTAAGATAGCTATGCTAGATTTAAGAGCATTAATCAACGATATGTCTCGCTCTATCTATGCTTCCTTAAACTTGAGTCCTTTAAAAAAAACCAGTGTTATCATACAATTAGCTAACCATACTAATGCTTACTTTAATAGAGAGATTGAGGATATTTTATTGCAAATGAATAAGTTAGTGTTTCATGCAGATTTTTATGTGGTAGATAAAAATGATGAAACCTCGTATAATCACATACTTATCTTACTAGGGAGACCGTTCTTAACATGGCTCCAACTAAGATATATGTTTGTTACGAGACCCTTACAATGAAATTCGATGGGGAAATGATTCATTTCAATATTTTTGATGCTATGAAACATCCTCAAAATAATTATTCTATTTTCCCTATTGATGTGATTGATCCCTTAGTGCAAGAAATGTTTTAAGTTAAATTGCAGAGATCAACTAGAAGCAGTTTTGACCGAGCATCTAGAGTTGGAAGCCACTGATAATGTTGAGTTGGGAGATGAGCTAATTGAGATGATAGCTACCTTACATTCTTTGGAAAACTCTCTTACAAGATCTTACAAAATATGAACTTGCCTTCATGAAGTTACCAAAATCTTACCAGACACTATTACCTTCTAATGTATAGGTACTTGATATGGAGTTGAAACCACTACCCACCCACTTAAGTATGCATATGTAAGAAATAATTAGACTCTTATTATATCTGCAGTTTTGACTTTTGATCAAGAAGCTAAACTGGTTTGTGTGTTAAGAGAGTACAAAAAGGCCATTGGATAGACAATTGCAGATATTTGAAGAATAAGCTCTTTTATATGCATGCTTGGCATTTTGCTTTAGGAGAATGCAAGTCCACTAGACAAGCAAAATGTAAGTTGGATCCTCCAATAATGGAAGTTGTGAAGAAGGAAGTATTGAAGCTTCTTAACACTTGAGTTATTTATCCTATAAGTTGTGAAGAAGGAAGTATTGAAGCTTCTTAACACTTAAGTTATTTATCCTACCTCCGACGGTAAATGGGTAAGCCCGGTGCAGGTGATTCTGTGACTAATCAAGGTGAGTTGGTTCTCACCTGTGTTGAAAACGGGTGACAAGTCTGCATTGGCTATAGAAAGTTGAATTTTGCAACTTGTAAATACCATTTCTCCCTTTCATTGATTGATAAATGCTTGAAAGACTAGTTGGATATGAACATTATTGTTTTGTAAATGGATTTTCCGATTATCTTCAGAGCCCATTGCACTAGAAGACCAAGAAAAGATAATCTTCACATGCCCATTTGGTACATTTACTTACCAAAGGATGTTGTTTGATTCGTGCAATGCACCTGCCACTTTCTAAAGATGCATAGTGAACATTTTCTCTGACTATGTTGAAAAGATCATAGAAGTATTTATACACGATTTTAGTGTTTATGGTTCTTTTGATGATTGCTTAGAGAATCTTGCATTTATTTTAGAAACATGTATCTAAAATAATCTTGTACTTAATCGGAAAAAAGTCATTTTATGGTAGAAATTATAGTTATAGGGCATGTTGTATCTTTTAGGGGTACAGGGGTGAATAAGTCTAAAATTGATCTCATTTTTGTTTTATCTTAACTCTCAAATGTGCGGGAAGTTCGTTCTTTTCTTGGGCATGCAGGTTTTCACTGCAGGTTCATCAAAGATTTCTTGAATATGGCCTCTCCTTATGCAAGCTATTACAACAAAATGTCTCTTTTGAGTTTGACGATAAGTGGAAGGAGGCATTTGACAAACTTAAGGAGCTCTTGATGTCTCCACTAGTGATTCAGGCTTCAAACTAGAGCCTTCCCTTTACAATCATATGTGATGCAAGTGATTACGTAATAAAGGCGATTCTAGAACAAAACGTGGGCAAAACTACACATGCCATCTACTACACTTTGGAAACTTTCGAGTCCAACCCAACTGAATTATTCCACTATCGAAAAAAAGCTTTTTATCTATTGTGTTTGCTTTAGAAAAATTTCATACTTGTTGAGCACTAAAGTTATTGTTTACTCTAATCATGTAGCTTTGAAGTACTTGCTTACTAAGAAGGGAGCAAAGCCAAGATTAATCACATGAATTCTCCTCCTCCAAGAGTTGATTTGAAAATAAGAGATAAGAAGGGGTAGAGAACGTGGTTTACTGATCACCTTAACTGCTTGATAAAAAAAATGATATTCCTTTTAGAGAAACATTTCTAGATGAACATTTGTTTCCACCAATTTGACATCTCCAAGGTATAAAAATATCGTGAATTTTTCAGGGACTAATATTACTTGTACGTTTGTTAAAGGCTTAAAGGGACAAGTTGATGAGTGAAGCCAAATACCATGTGTAGGATGACCCCCATTTGTCACATTCCGCATGTTTCAAAACCCACAAGAAGAGGTTTGACTCAAAGAGTCTCCTAGAATTCTCCTCAAAATTCTAGAAGAGGAGAGAAGACTCTAGAAACTTCTAGAATCTTGTGGAGTCATATGAAAGATTATAGAAGCTTCTAGAACATGGTGGAAGCTTATGGAAGCTTATAGAGCCTTAAGGAAGAATGAAAAATGTTGTAAATAATGTAGATATATGTAGCATAGTATAAAATATTATAGAGAATCAATGCAAGTCACTAGATCAAATAGATCGTAACCTTAAAGGCTTCATTTGTAATCATCTCATATCGTACAACATACATCCAACATTAAAGAAGAAGATTTCTTTACAAATACTCTCCAAGCTTTCTTTTAGTCTCTCAAGTTATTTTCTAATTGTGATAGCCTTATACCTAGCATTTTCAATTAGGGCTAACTTGGTGTAGTAAAATAACACTAAAGTACCACACGGTTCATTGGTAAGAAGTCCAAGTCCATAACAATTGGTATTAGGGCGCTAGGTTGAAGATGTCAGGAGTACAACGTCAGATCATCGATGTTAAAGATTCCAAGCAATCAACGAAAAAGAGGTCAATGTCTAGAAAAATCATGGATGACATGAATGCAAGGCTTGCTAAGGTACAGCTTGCAATAGTCGAGGGATAAGAGAAGTTCGAGGAAATAAACCAATGCATCAAGGAAGTCGAGAATGGGAATGAGGAGTGTCATTTTGAGATATAAGGTGCCTTGAACGTAGCCACATCTAAATGTCATAACCATGTGAAGGTATTAGAAGAGACTCTCCAACTCGAGATTGCAAATCTTAAGGGAGAGCCTGCAAAGGTTGTTGTAGAGCTCAAAGAAACAAAGGAGGAGTTGGTCCTTTGTAAAAAGATCATTGCTCAAAGTGGAAACAATGTTGTGCCTATGGTGGTCTCCACTTTTTTTAGGGTAGACATTCCTAAACCAAAGATGTACTATGAGTCGAAAAATGCGAAGGAGATGGACAATTTCATATAGAGCTTGGAGCAATATTTCAAAGTTCTTAGCATAGAAGAGGATGCCGATGAGATTAGCAATGCTACTGTCTACCCTGAAGATGTCGCATTGGTATGGTGGAGGAGGCGACATAATGACATTGAAAGGGGCATTGCAACATTGAGATGTGGAGTGAGTTCAAGAAGAACTCAAGCGCCAATTCTATCTTGAGAATGCTAAAAAAGAGGCAAGAGCTAAGTTAAAGCATCTCCAACAAAAAGGAAGCATTCAAGAGTACGTGAAAGAGTTTTCTGAGATACTTTTGAAAATTCCCGACTATTCGGATAAAGAAGCTTTATTTGCATTTAAGGATGGCTTACAAAATTGGGTAAAGATGGAG
Source organism: Erythroxylum fimbriatum (assembly GCA_026770325.2). Taxonomy (NCBI): domain Eukaryota; kingdom Viridiplantae; phylum Streptophyta; class Magnoliopsida; order Malpighiales; family Erythroxylaceae; genus Erythroxylum; species Erythroxylum fimbriatum. The sequence goes on along the minus strand of JANZLH020000147.1, from coordinate 674,631 downwards.
ATTCAAAGACATGGTGCCCAGGATCTTGCTACTGTTATCTCCACTGTCGACTCCTTAACTAAGTTCAAGAAGTCTAAGAAGCCCAAATCCTACAAGGACAAAAGTAACAAGGGGAGAGTGGGGGAGATAGCCACCAAAGTAAAGAAAGTCTTCGTAAATTTGGTAAGTCCGAATTTAAGAACTCCAAAGATGATAAAAATTAAGTCTACTCTCAAATGTTTCTTTTGTGAGGGACCACATAAGGCAAGAGATTGCCCGAAAAAAGCAAAGTTCTCCGCCGACAAAAGGGAGGTATAAGAGAAACAAAGAGAGGACGCAAAGACGGGTTCTTTAAATATCCTTAGCGCCATTAAAGCAAAGGTTTAAGTGCTTAAAATAGACAAGAAGGGACATTTATATGCCGAGGTGAAGGTTGGAGGCCAAATAACAAAAGTCTATTGGTAGATACCATAGCTTCCAGCAACTTCATACAAGTAGAAGAAACAAATCGGTTAAACATCAACTATAGCAAGAAGTAAGGGTGGCTCAAAGCCATAAATTCAGAGCCAAAAGCTACTTTTGGAGTTTCTAAGAATGTCAAGGTATGTCTTGGAGAATGGTGTGGTTTAATAGATTTCTCTATAGTTCCTATGGATGATTATCCTATAGTGCTTGGTATGAAATTCATGGACCGCATTAAGGTTGGACCTATTCCTTTTTCCAATCCATATGTACTTTGGAGGAAGGAAATACATGTACAATACCTTTATTGTGTGAAAGTAGTTTATCCACCAAGCAACTATCCGCCATGCAATGCTCTAAAGGTGTAAAGAAGAAGCAACCCACATATTTGGTGGCGTTAAAGAAAGAAGGATGGGAATCTTTAGAACTATCAATAGAAGAAGAGATTCCAGAGGAGGTCAATATCTTATGGTTTTTGGTTTCAAGTAGAAAGATTCTTCTTTTTTTAGGAACCACCCTTGGCAATGAAGGTCAAATAATTATCAAGAAAAAGAATAAGAATCCAGGAGCTAAAAACCCTAAAGCTCTGATACCATGAAAAAAGGAATAATATTCTCTCATTTTTATACAGCTAATACAACCAAATACATATACATGTTCTACCCTTTAGTTAGAGATTTAACTCTATCAAAATTGCTAAATTTAAGGATAGAGTGATATGAAATATTCCTTATTTATAACCAAGATACAATTTTTGCTTAATTATAGCCTTGATTTTCATCAACCTACACTTGAAATCACATATTAGAAAACCATTCAAGTGAAAGAGAGAAAAGTGAGCATTTTGTATATCAATATAAATTGTTTCATATGCAGCATGATGAATCAATATCTAACATAAATGCTCACTTCATTAAAATTATTAATTCTCTTCAAGGTCTTAATAAGACTTGCAAAATCTTGAATAGGTCAGAAAATTACCTGAGTCTTTACAAATGACTCAAGGGTACATGGATGAAACTGCTAGTTCGAAGAGTGAGAACTACGAAATAGGGTGGCATTGTGCTTCGTGGTCATTAACAGTGAGGTATCCTCTTGCTCAAATTCTTATCATAGTCATCCCAAAAGAACATGTAACATCATTCTCATTCATGACTCTTTATCATCAAAATGACATGAAACAAGCTCACAATCATTATAGGTCTCATTATAAGCACGAAGGCATGATACATGCTCCAATTCAATATAGGCCATATTTATACAAATAATAATGGCATTTACAATTTCATACGATTGATCTTTTTATCAAACAACAAGAACAACTCATAAACCCTCACATATCCAAAAGAAAGCATTATATCACCCACATTAGTCATCGAGACCTAAAAATGTATATAATTCATAATCTTATAGGTCTTTTTCACATGGCACAAACACTCTCAATTTTCAACATGTGAACTATCATTTTGGTGTTGAATATGGATATGCATTTTGAAACAACATTTATTGAGTAGATCCAAAAAGAATATGGGAAAAAGTTTAAGTACTACACTCTAATGACTCGATTTATAATTTAACTCCAAAAGAATATGAGGATTTAACTCCAAATGAATATAAGGATTTAACTCGATTTCTTCCTAACAAAATCATATTCTTCCTCCAATTTCAAAATTTAGTGTGATATTAAAGAAGATTTTTGCACATTTCTAATATCCATATAATACATATGTATGTATAAAAAAGTCAATTTGAAATTTTCTTATAAATGAAAAATGGGCCTAAACAATAGTCTACTCCAAACCTATAGAAATGATAATATTTCAATAAATCAAAATGGGTGTAAACCGAATAAAAAACCTAGTTAACCATTAAAATATAAAAGTTTATTCAAGGTTCAGGCTCATAAACACCTTTTATTTTGCATGGGATATCGTAACTGGATGGAAAGTTCCACGCTCCATCATACTCAAAATGAAAGGGTTTGGACTTTCTGACGATTTACATTCGATTCAATTAATGTTTTGTTTTATTAATCAATTATTTCCTTCCTATAACACTTCAATGCAACTCAATGGGTTTCCCTAGACCGTGAAGTTTTCACTATTACCTTTCCATGAATTAAATAATAGTAATAAAAATCCATGCAATTAGTTGTTAGGAGAAAGAAAATTTTAAACTTTAGGAGCAGAGAAAGCATTTATGATATGCTATAATTGCTTGAGAGTCTTCAAATTGGGGCCTTTGAGACGGGTTTGAACTCTCGAGACACCTCTTTTGAAGCATTTCTAGTGGCTTTCTTCTCTGATTGGTCCATCCCTAAGCACTTGATCAAAGGAGACAAACACACAAGAAATTTGAAGGAAATCTACATTCGGGCTTCTATCTGACTGGGCATTGAATAAATTTTTTTATTGAAGATGTTAAGCTCAACAAATAACATCTATAGAAATGCCTTAAGACTTGGACTTTGTTTAAATTTTAAACAGTTCCTTGAATGCCTATAAACATTTTTATTACAACTTTCTTAAAATAACAAGAGAGACCACGACAATTCTTTTTTAAATAGATATTAGGTAAACCCTCCTCAAATATATGGAATATAATTCCTTGAAAAATTATACAATTTTGTTAAGGAAAATGCCCTCAAATCAAATATCGGTTGAATTTAATAGCCCAAAAAATAGTAACGAAAATAAATATAGGCAAAACAAAATGGGACAGAATACAAAGATTTACGTGGTTCGGTCAATGTGACCTACATCCACGGCCGGAGGGTGAGCAATATTACTAATATGTGGAAATTTACAAAACGTACAAAGAGGTTTAATAAATTTCTCTAAAAGAGAAATGAAAGAAGAAAGAAGGAATGTTGGTTTTGTGTTTTTGGTGCACTGTCTGAAGCCTCAACATTTCCTCTATTTATAGCAACATTTTAGAGCATCCGTCCAAGCTCAATTCTGTCAAATTTTCAAACTCTCCGTGATCTTCGCGCAGGAAAAATCCATGCCAAAGCATGCTTGAAGACTTTTGGCCAAGCATGGCCAAAGAAGTCTTCTTTGGTTGGCCAAGCATGCACTATCATCATATATGCTTCATTAATAAAGCCATGAAGATCAATAATAATACACTTATTTGATTAGCTCAAAGCTTCTTCAAAAATCAACATGAAACCCTAGCCTCCCACATCATATGATCATCTCATTTTAAGGAGGAAAAGGTTGGGCTTTCATCACCAAAGTGAAGACAAGAAGACAAGTAATTATTTGAAGTGGCTAGATGAAGGGTGTTAGCAAAGCTCATCGTTGATGGTTGGGTCGGGAAAATATCGTGAGTGAGAGAAGAAGAGAAGAACAAAGCAAGTAGCACGAAAAATGAAAGACTAAGATGAAAGATGGTCTTTCACACGGGTGTCGTGGGTTTAATTGCTTGGTAAGTGTCATGACACTTACCACTTAAATAACCAAGTAAATACCTTCTAATCATGGTACCCAAAGTCATTTAATAATCAGCCCATTTGTTCCCCAATTTTAATCCAGTTGTCTCCCAATTTTCTATGACACTTGTCATTAAATCTTAATGTTATTTATCAAAATTTTCCATTGCCATTTGACACTTAATTCTACTGTCATTTATCAATTGTTTTGCTACTTAGCATTTTTCCTAATCCAAAAATACCCATAATTCTAGAAAATTCTCAAATTTTACCAAAAATTCTAAATCACTACTTATACACACCAACTAAATTTTTTAAGACACATAATCTACAATTCACATTATAATCACATTAAAACAATCATTTATATCCCAAAAAATGTCAAATGAGTGCATGAACAAATCATTGTAATGTGTGCAAAATTTAAGTTCATGTGTGTGTATGCTAACATTATGCATGAATATGAAATGCATTTTTCTAATCATTCATTGATATTTCTCATTTACAGAAATCTAGGGTCCTAACCCTTATTATGAAAACAGGATGTTAGATGGTTTTCATTGATAAGTAACTATTACCTTGTCTTCTTTAAGAGATTGTTCATCTGCCAACCTCATTATAGGGATACTACCTTTCATGTCTTTAGAAATGTTCATATTCACACATAATCTAGCATAGCCAACATGTTTTCTCATAGTTGTATTTTTATTCATGCATATTGGCTTCCCTGAATGGATTGTTAGCATGCTTAAACCTTTTGTTGTCTAATATTCTAAGGGAATATTATGTATGTTCACCCATAAAGGAATGCTTTTTAATATGATTTTTTCTAATTCCATACCAGGTTGCCAAGTTTGGAGGAATAATGGGAGCTGTGTGATGTGATAGGGCCTTCTTCTATCACCTTTTGAGCCTCATATTTTGAATTGAAAGTAAGTATAATGTTGTCATTCTTAGTTAACATCACTTCTTGTATGCTTGAACCTTTATAATTTCTTTGAATACATGCTTGAATCACAAGGAAAGCAGGATTTTTTTCCATGAAGAAGTTGATAATTACCGCATCCCAAGTTTCTACACCTTCCTTTAGTATGTCAATGCTAGGGGCCACTATTAGTTTTCCATTAAGTTCAAAAGGGGGACTATAGAACAGAGAAGAGTTCTAGTTGTCCCCCACCACCTATTTCTAGGTTTGCTTAGTTTCAACATGAGTTTTGTTCTGATTTGCTGCTTGGTTTGAATGGGTGGGCGCTATGGATGTGGAGTGCTGGTTTGCTAGATGGAGAGTATGTGTTGAGAGGGGTAGGAGTTTGAGAAGGCTGGTTTGTTGAAAAGGAAGGGGAGTGAGCATCGATTGCTATGTTATGGTTTTTAGGATTTTTGAGATTTGGTTTTGATGAAGTAGGAGAAGGGGATGAGATGGAAGATGAAGGTAAAGGGAGGGGGCGGGGGAATCTTAATCCATTAAGAAATGGAAGTCTGAGTGTAGTAGTAGAATTTTAAGGCTTGATGGGCAACAGAGAGAGTAAGGGAAAAGCAAAGGATCTGAAAAATGAGATGATAGTAAGGGAAAAAGAAAAAGTCAGCTCGGCGGATCCAAATAGGGGAGAGCCAGGAATGATGAAGGTGGGCAAAAGCAAAAGTGAAAGGAAAAAAATTGGGAGGGCAAGCAAATCAAACGGTGAAGAGCAGAAGCCATTCAAAAAGCAGGAGGATGCCTAGAGAGAAGAAAGAGTTTCTATCTCATCATGGAAATATTAGTCTTGTTTGATTTCTTAAAAATTGATTGAAAAGTATGCGCTTTATGAACGTTGAATCAAAATGTCTTAGGTTCAGAAGTTAATAGTTAACTAGGTTTCTTGTTTAGTTTAGGCCCCTTTTTAATTTAGTGAAATATATCATTTCTATGGGTTAAGAAAATTTTAAACATATATATGTATTATGAGGATAATAGAAATTTGCAAAATCTTCTTTAATATCATACTAAAATTTGAAATTGAAAGATGACTATATAAGGATGTCGATTTTAGCCCAACCCGATTTTGGCATGAGTTTTTTGGGCCACAAAATTTCAAAAATAAAACGATGTCGTTTTTAAATTTTATAAAAAATATAACTAAATGGGTCCGGCTGGCTCAGCCCATCTGTGGCCTATTCGATCAAGGGTCGACCAGCCTTTGACTGGGGCTGGCCCATTTATGACTATATATTTTTAAGGACGGTTTACCTGGTATCTATTTAAAAAATAATGGTTACGGACTCTCTTCTCCGTTTAATTGAAAAAAATTGTAATGAAAACGTTTATAGGCGTTCAAGGAAGTGTTTAAACTCCAGCAAATGCCAAGATGTTGGGTCGGAAGGCGTTTCTGTAGTTGCTGTTATTTGTTTGAGTTCAATATTTTCAATAAAAAAATTTATCCAATGCCCAGTTACATAGATGCCTGAACGTAGATTTCCTTAGATTCCCGTGTGTGCCGGTCTACTTTGATCGATTGTTTGGGGATGGAGCAATTGAAGAAGGAAGCCATTAGAGATGCTTCAGAAGAGGTGTTTCAAGAGTTCAAAACCCTCGTCAAAGATAGCGATTTGGAGACTCTCAAGAAATTATAGCATACCATGTACGCTTTCTCCAAGTTTCAGTTTTTCTCTCTCTTAAGAACTAATTGCATTGGTAATTATCTTGGAATAGATGTTTATTACTATTGTCCGATTCATTGAATGGTAACAAAGAAAACTTCATAGTCAAGGAAAACCCGTTGAATTGCATTGAAGTGCTATAGGAAGGAAGTAATTGAACAATAAAACAAAATGTTAGTTGAACCAACTGCAAATTATCAGAACCCCAAACCCTTTCATTTGGCATGTGCTGGAGGATGAAACTCTCCATCCAATTACACGATATCATACGCAAAGTGAAAGGTGTATATGAGCCTAAACCTTGAACGAACTTTCAGAGTTTAATGTATAATTGGGTTTGCTATTCAGTTTAGGCCACGTGTCATTTATAAGAAAATTTTAAATTGAATTTTCTATACATATATATGTGTTATGTGGATATTAGAAATTTGTAAAATCTTCTTTAATATCGTACTAAATTTGTTGCATGCCTTGGCCCCTCAAGAGTTGTTAAGGAAAATGCCCTCGAATCAGATATCGGTTGAATTTAATAGCCCAAAAAATAGTAACGAAAATAAATATAGGCAAAACAAAATGGGACAAAACACAAAGATTTACGTGGTTCGATCAATGTTATCTACGTCCACGGCCTGAGGGTGAGCAATTTTACTACTATGTGAAAATTTACAAAACGTACAAAGAGGTTTAATAAATTTCTCTAAAAGAGAAATGAAAGAAGAAAGAAGGAATGCTTGATTTGTGTTTTTGGTGCATTGTTTGAAGCCTCAGCATTTTCTCTATTTATAGCAACATTTTAGAGCATCCGTCCAAGCTCAATTCTGTCAAATTTTAAAACTCTCCGTGATCTTCGCGCAGGAAAAATCCATGCCAAAGCATGCTTGAAGACTTTTGGCCAAGCATGGCCAAAAGAGTCTTCCTTGGTTGGCCAAACATGGCCAAACGAGTCTTCCTTGGCCAACAAAAGAAAGAAAAGGAAAAGTAAGAAGACAGCAGATGGTGCATAAGTTATTCTGTGAGGTACACGATTCCTTACTCCGCACAACATTCTTTTACCCCATAATAACCATCTCTAGATAGCACCTGAAATATTAACTTCTAATA
>JANZLH020000147.1:564026-575583 GCA_026770325.2 Erythroxylum fimbriatum | reverse complement strand
CCGATTCTTCGATTTCGCTTCATTCGTTTGCTTCCGTTTTCTGTTTCGGTTTGATTCGATATCTTCGCTTTGTTTCCGCTTCGGATTCTTTCGTTTTTGCTTTGTTTTTCGTTTTTTTGGTTGGGGTCTGGTTCTGAGATCGGGTCCCAACAATGAATTAACAACAAGCTCTGTCAATCCCAGTTTTTCCTTAGGTTGTAGTTAATTAAGAAGCTCTTGTTAATTAACCCTAACTATCAGATAACCTAGAAATAGCTTTCTAAGTTTAATTAGATAACCGCAATACGATTGAAAAAAACGTACCAATCTAAGCAATAATCACACAAGCTTGGATTATTTAACTTATGTTATGTTATCTCTAATGAATTAATATCGTTAGTTGCCAAATATGAATTCAAACACGACTATTACTTATCATATTCAAATTCTAGCAATGGGTTTTCATGAAAAAATATTCAATAGAGCATCAAAAGCATTCATACATAATACCCAATCATTAATCTCAAGATAACAAAAACAATCCAAAAAAAGGGAAATTAAATGATAAACAATGACATATGTTTAAATGTGTTCCTCGGTGTCGATTGTACCTCCAAACTGGCATCGGGTGGGTTAGCCCTCCATTTTTTCCATCAAGCTCCAAGAATCAGCCAAGATTGTCTCCAACATTGTTAAAAACTGACCAAAATTAAACAAGAATTAGGTCTTGTCATTTTTCTGCATACTTTCCATTTGTAATCTCTAAGAAAGAAGAAGAAGAATCAGTTGTTGTCCACTCCCCTTCTTGAAGAGAAACGATTAATAATTGAAGAAGGATTAGGTTTGTCCACTCTCCTTGCTCTAGCCCTCACCAAGATAATTTTTATATCATGAAAATGCCTAGTGCTATCTTGGTTTCAGCTCATCCAGCCGTCATTTTGGTGTAGCCGTCACACAGTCTTTGTTTTAGTCCTTCACTCACCTTTTTTTCAGCGCTCACTTTTTGGGATTGGGTCTCGTTTCCAATCCTGAAGCTCTCACTCAGGGCGATCGGGAGAGATCTTATGAGAGACACATTCAAACCACTTAATTGGTAAGAAAATTCAACGTTAGCATTGGCAGGTTCGTTGCGGCGAAAGTATGGTCTCATCGTACGAAGTCACCAAATTTAGCGCAAAACCCTTCGGGAAAGGTTTACCGCGGTGAAACCTTCGAACAAACCCAGACCACCATCATTTAACACTAAACATACATACATTCATACAATTCTTTCAACACAACCATTTTAACAAAGAAGTTAACTATGAACCTACACAACCAAAACTTCTTCAATTCTTCATTTCATTACTAAAGCAAAAGGGTTTGAAAAACTTTATTTACATATCAAAAGCCACATCATTGGCTTAATACAAATATACATAATACATAATACAATCAAATGATTATGCTCGATATGCTGCTAAAGCTACTCAAAAGTAATCGAACTAACTTAATTACTAAATGTGGTTATCACGAAGTTTTCACTATGCCTTGCAAGGATCGCTAATCTTTTCGTTCTGCACCTGAGGAGTGGAATAATGGGGTGAGCTATACAGCTCAGTGACTAATATATTTATAGCCAACAATAATTAATCACAAATTCAAGCATATGTATATATATGTATAATCTAGCAATTCGGTTAATTCAACAATTCTAGCTCAAAGTCTCAAAGTTAAACATGTTATCATATAAGCATCTCTTATAATTACTCAACCATTCATGCATAACACTCCATCATCTATCATGCTCAACAAAGCAAATGCAACGCACAAACAAATAGCTCGAGGGTTCCATGGAAACAGAATGGAGAAACCAAAGTTTGCACCATGAACAGAATGAGTCCATTTTTGGAGCTCATATGCCACAAGCGGGCAACCGGGAGAAGGCTCTTGTCAACATGCACGTAACGAATAGAATGGTCCCACTCTCGCCCAAACAAAACCACATAATCATGCTCAAAATCATTTTATCTTATGCTCATACTTTCATGCTTTTTCCTTCTTTTCATTTAATTCCAAATGTTATAACCTCTTTCAAGATATAACATAATCACAATGCATCATGCATTTCCAATCAAGTCACAACAATTCAATTTCAAGCAATCAACATACACACATATAGGCAAGAGTTTGCCTAATCACACAATAACTATAAATAAACTACCCACCTAATTTGCGTGCAAAATCCAAGTCAAGGTTGTCTTTCCCGTTGCTCTTGGATTGGCATTCCTTGGTTTCCTTCAAACAACCATGTTCTCATTCAGCACAACATTCCCATAGAAATTCATAAAGCTTCATAAATTACAAAAATTACATAAATGCCAAGTTGGGCTTAGGCTTAACCTACCCATAGTCTATCTAGGTTAGAAAAAAAAACAAAAACCTAGTTTAGGAACCCATAACCCCCATCTAGGGTTTCTCTTCTTTCTTTGTACACAAACTCATTTCTCTCTTAAATCCCTTTTTGTTTTTCTACTAAGCAAGAAGAAGGATGATACTTACCTTAATAAGTTTATTCTTCCTCTTTTTCTTTTCCTTTCCTTCTTCTCCAACACTCCACGCACTCTTCTCTTCTCGTTTCTTCTCTCCACTTTTTACTCTCTTTTCTCTCTTTATTTCCGCGATTTCTCATCTTTCTTTCTTACTTCAAGACCATTTATTTGGTCTTTTTCCCCATTTACCCTTTATTTACCTTGTCCTTCCCATTTTACCCCTTATGTTTATAAACTAACATCTTAACTCCCTATTTTGATAAGGTAATTGAAGAAATTTGATAACACTTTTTCCTAGAAAAATGTTCCCCATTGTCTTAAGTTTCTAATCAAAAAATAATAATTCAATTTAGTTCAATAATCTGAAAGTATTGCCTCAAACATTTTTGGACTGTTCTTATACTGAAACAGTACAATATACTCAACTTCCACCCAAAAATTGAAAGTCTTAGGGACTGAATTAGAATTCTATTTCTTCAAATAATTTGTATCTCTATGTCTATAGTTTATTTAGAGATAATAATCATCTCATTTGGAGCTCTACAGATCAAGATATCATCAAAATACGAAAGTATGTTTAGTAAAATATCCAATTCATACTCGTCCAATCGATTCCCTCATTTTCTTTCCATAAATCTTTTTGAAATCGACACCAAAGGCTACCAATTTTTATGGAGAGATAGGAAAAGTTATTAGGAACATATTGGTTTAAGAAGCACTTCATTTGGAGGTCATGCGAAGAAGTTATGGCCAAAAGAATCAAACATGATTTTTCCCTACAGATAATGGGTTAAGGTGGTCTTTGGATGATTTCAAAGAAAACTTCAAGATCTACAACTTTTGTGAAGACCTTGAAGAGAGATTTTTCCATATAAAGTGTCAAAATCTCGAATTTCCAAAAGTATAGATAGGTCAGACGAAGGGATTCAATCAAAGCTGAATCAGACGAAAGGTTCAGTCAAAGCTGTATCAGACGGAGGGATTCATCAGGCTTCAGATGGATTAAGTCTCAAAAAGATCAAATGGATCAAGTCTCAGATGGATCAAACAAAGTGATCAAGACTCAAACGGATCAGACAGATTAGGTCTCAGACGGATCAAACGAAGTGATCAAGTCTCAGACAGATCAGACGGATCAAGTCTCAGACGGATTAGACGAAGTGATCAAGTCTTCGATTGATCAGACGACTTAGATGGAGTAATCACATATAAGCAAGACGCATATGAAGTACACACATCTAAGCAAGACGCTGACAAAGTACACGCATCTAAGCAAGATGCAGATGAAGTACACGATGTAATTAAAGAATGTACTAGAATGTCCATTAGTTGGGATTAGTTATAGGACACAACTAATAACAGACTCTAGAAGATTTTAAAGGTTCATATCTTAAACGATTTAGCACAATTCAACTTTACTCCATACGTCTCTAAAAGTTTCAATATTATCTTCAGTCAAATTCTAAGTCATCTCCTAAATTTTCAAAGTCATTTTTTTTAACAATTCTCCAATGATTCCTACATCCATTCTAACATCACTTTCACTCATAATCTTCCAAATTTGGTTCTTCTAATCCAACATCACTTATTAACCATTCAACCACCAAATTGATTTCATTAAAACTCTCAAGTCTCAACTCATTTGATTCGTCACATTTAACTACATCTCATCATTCATAATTCCTATTTTTCTTTTCCATAACATGTCACTTTACTTCTACTATCACCTTAATTCTTCCTATTTCGTAATCTCTTATCCACCAAAGACACGAAAGCAAAACATGAATCTATCCACATTTCCCATTCACTACTTTAATCTTGTCTATCATTTCTGATTCAAGAATTTTCTTTTTTTCTTTACTCATGACTAATCGCCAACAATTTCTCATTTAATAGTTCTAACTTCTAAGAAAAGTTCGGGGTCCAACATCACCCCCTCCTTTGCTTCAGCCTAGTGACACCTTATATCCCTCACGTCATCCAAATGCTAGGTTTTCTTTGGAATGGAAAGGTGTCCTTTTTCAACTGCCCTCATATGCTTCAACCATGACACACACCATATACTTTTCATCTTTAATAGCTAGGCTTTGAATGACATAAATGGACAGGTGTCTTTCTTTGGTAACATTATGCATGTGTCTTCTTTTTAGCCACGTTTTGATTCTTCTTTTAGCAGCCAAACACACACTTCACTTATATTAAAAACTAGGTTAAAATCATGTGATAAATACACAACTAGCTTAATTCCTTTGGTAGTGTAATTCATGTTACAACTATGGTCTTTTTAAATCAAAATGTTACACATACCTCCATTTTTATGCTCTATCTTGTATCTTTTTATTTTAATCTTTTTTTTCTTCTTGCTACATGAAGACAATAAAGTATGAACATTGAGAAGATAACTCAATAAGTATGCTTTCGGGTCACTTTAGCTCCTTCACTTCCGAAATATACCTAAAATCAAATATAAGCTAAAGTGAGTATCCTAAGTATTTTAAGGCATTAATCACTAAGTGTAATGGATTAAATGTATTAACAATTAAACATATATCAATATCTTTCGAATATTATTGTAAGTCTTTTACTATTTTCAGCATATCAAAAGAAAAGTAGCCTTTTATTGAAAAATAGAACACCAAACCTCATTTAGGTTTGCTTAGAAAAAGGCTTAAATATTAAGAAATTTGTAGGTTCAAATGCTAATGCTTAGAAAAAGGCTTACATATTAAGAATTTTGTAGGTTGAAATGCTGACATATAACGTCATCTTAAACATTCTCATGAAATTATATAAACATTCATAATTTTTAAAGATGTAATTTTACTCTTTTTCTTATCTAATATACTATTTTATATTAATTTAATTGATTAAGGCATCGACAGCCAAAAGGTGAACTTCTTTCTAGTAATTAGTTTTTATAAGCCTACAAAATCACACGTCTAACTAGCATTCAACTTTTTAGAGCTAGTCCATTCATTATAACTCCACTCTCAACGGGCATAATGAAATCTTTTGAAACCATTTAACATCCATTATAGAGGCAATAGTAATTAAACTTTTTGAATATTGATATATGATCACATGCACACAATTATAAACAGATAACATGTAACAACTCCCTCGATCCGTTGAAGCACCAAAAAAACTTTATTTATGCTAGTTTGCCTACAACCCTTGAGAGCATATAAAACTTCATTTTTTCTAGTTTACCCACAACCTTTAAGCGCATATAGCAATAATTGAAAATTTTGATTATTGCTTTTTGACCTAAACCCACTCAGAAAGAGACACACAAGATCAAGCCATAACTACCTCCAAATATAAATCAAAATAAACTAAAATGTAAGAAGAAAATTATCATAACTGGCCAATCAACTAGGTAGGGTGCATAAATGAAAATAATAATGTTTGTCTTGTTTGTTATAATTTACTAAAGTTCTAGTTTAACATTGACATCGCCCTTTGTCTCATCCTCAAAAATAATATCATTAGCAAATAACATATACCAAGGCACATCCCTTTAGATATTCTTGGTGAGCTTATCCAAATATATATTGACGTGGAGGAGACTGAGTTGTCTCCTAAGAATCCAAATATCTTACCTAAACATATACCACCTTGTAGATGGGTAGAATAATATGCTTTGCAAACCTATAAGGTGCAAAATAATAGAGCTAAATAATGCCCAAATAAGGATAACAAACACAAGAGGAGGATAAAGACTAACTTGCCAACGTTGAACATGTCTCTAAAACATATCATAAATTTCATATGAGAGATACTTGAATAATCTCCCTCGTTTGATGCAATTAGGAAAATAATTGATGAAAACCTACTGCAAATTCGATAGAAATTATAGACATGACTTCAAGTACTACAAAAACCTGACATATACTATTGAGGAACTTATATGAAGAGGTCACTTAGGAAAATCTTTTTAAAAAAGAAAGCTTCTTAGCCAGTTAAGTATGTTCCCAAGATATTGATGATTACAAAATATTGAATTACTAATGAACTTTGACATAACTGTCACTGACATCAAAATTTTATGTCAAGGCTTGACCAAGTATAACTGTATTTTTCTAAAGAAAGGAACAAGCTTAAAGCTTTGAAGGGATTATAGGACTTAGAGACTAATGTGATTTTATTTACTTGGAGAGTTTATTTAAGTTATGATGAAGTTACTTGAAGGATTCTAAGAGGTATTCTTATGCTTTAAAATAAGTTAGAAAGGTTTTAAGATATAAAAGAATTAAAGGAAGCATTGCAAGATGAGAAATTAATTTTTTTAAAGAATTTTTTTAGTTAGTAAATGTCATTTAGTTGATTGGATAATGATGCTACTAGAAATCATGATCAATATATGATCAACCAAACTAAATCAATCAAATAAATTGAACTTTGTTTTGAAAGCACAAACCATTATATTTTGTCCCATATGAAAAGGAATGATCTTAGAAACAACTAAAAGGTTGAAAAATATATAAGAAACCATCCATAGAATAATAATACATAAGAGAAATAAGAGTAACAAGGGAATTAAAAGTGTTACAAGAGATACGAAGCTTATTTAATAATTTTGTTCTGATTTCTGGAGTGAGAAAAATTTGTGGTAGTAAGAATATTATAACCAGAAAGAAAAATTAAGTGGTTGAAAGGCTTATGACTTTATTGGAGAGATTTTAAACACCTATTGCTTTATAAGGTTTGTATTGAGCCTTAAAAAAACACAAGTTTTAGAAATTTTCTCTTTATCTTTGAAACAAGAGAAAGAGGATTCAAAATATTCAAGTGGAGAAAGGGGAGTCAAAATAGGCCAAAGAGGATTGAATCACTATAAATCATAGAGTTCATCTTTATCCATAATTCTTTAACTATTCTAAGACACTAGAACCATTATACTTTGGATTTTTTCACTATAGTCCTAATTTTTAAAAACTATCATTTTCCCTTTGAGATTATGTTTTTGTATCATATGTGCACTCTAGCTTTATTGTTTGTGATAAAACCTAATGGAGAATGAAGAAACAACATAGTATTGATTATGTTACATAGCATAACCAAGATAGGTGTTATGCCATATAACTCCAACACAAGCAATACAATGTCATTTCGCTGTGCTCTAGTAGGTTTTCTGACGAAGAATGAAGTCAATGGATAGAGGTGACACAAAAACATAACTTAGGGGAATAATAATTTTTAAAAATTAGGGACTAAAGTGAAAAGATCCAAACCATAAAGGGGGGTCTAGTGTAATTTACGCATTATTCCATATTGATCTTCTATGATTATTGTTGTCTTTGTAATAGTAGGAGCTTATGTGAATTGTTGGTAAGGTATACTTTAATATATCGATTAGAAATTGGAGACTATAGCGCAATTAGCTCAAAGACACTATAATACCTCAATATTGCCTTTAATATTTTCTCTAATTTAATAATGCCACCTATTAAGTATCGAGCAATTTTGCAATTATTTTAGGATTGTTTTGACATTGTTTTTAAGCATATAAAGTAAAAAATATTTTTGCATACTAAGTGTTTGCTCAATTTTATAAAAATAATTTCCATAGTTGTATTCACCAATTAGCCTCTATAAGTATCTAACTATATTAGAGGAAAAGACAATGGCATATTTTAAGAGACAAAATATTAATTATCACTCTACTTTAACAATAATCACTAATGTTGTTTTTACTCTAAAGGTTTATCCATCTCAATATAAATACTCACAACCTATGGTAATTGTGCTTACCATTAATAAGTATATAGTAATCAATAAGTATTGATCCCATGAGGAAGCTAAAATCGTTTAGATTACTCTCTTACTACTAACTAGTTAAAGAATTAAAATAGATTGATTTCCAATGGAGTTAAAAAAAATAAAAATAAATCAATAAGAACAAATCCAAGCAATTAAATAGAGAATTAAGATATAAGTAATGTCTAAATAAGGAATCTCCTAGCATCATCTTTGAAGTCATGATTCAATAAAGTTAGAAGGATTTTATTATTTGGACTGACCAAAACTTCTAGGTTGTGAAATTACTCTCGAGTTACAACTACCTTTCTTAAATTGATTAATCTGTATCTATATCTAATTAAATCTCCTAAGAATCCGTTAGATTATGTGAATTTCTATGAAAGATTTGATCTTATCACCATAAGATTCATGTTAATCTATGTTTAATACCACATGTAACTCCTAATATCTAAGTCATGATTCGTTCACATGTATATTCTCTTGAATCATCCACATGAAATTTAATATTATATTTAATCACCAACTTAATTAAATATGATTTAAGAACATTCAAAGATATTTCACAAAATAAAGGCTCACTTCATAAATAATATTAAATCAATCCTTCACAAAGACAATGATAGGGTTCACCTTTTCTATACATATAAAAGAAACCAGTCGTAAGTTATGTTTATACCAACAAACATAAGTTTTAAAATAAAACACATCCAAGTCAAAATACTTCTATATTAAATATTTGTATTCCAATCATTTATGATCTGTTAGGATGATCTCTAATATTCTTTTCTATAAAGAATGACTTTTTAATTGATCTTTTATTCTATCTCCCAGTGATTAACCGTAAGTTTAGAATAAAAAATATGGAAAAGAGTGATAAAAGATCTTAAAATTACGATTTCCAACTGTTGTTATATAAATTTTTGCCTAGAATATAGTTTAGGACATGATCATTTCCCAGGGAATATATCTTTTGCTTCTTTTTGAAAGGGGTATAGGCTCTAGCATACCTGTGTATATATCTTTCTGTAACTTTTCTCTAAGGCAACACAAACTAAGACATGATTGTGTCTTCATTAACTATTTATATCTCCACATACTTGCATCAATTTCCAACATATTTTAACGTAATAATCCTTCAAAAAAAGCCCAATTCAAATAATTTATCTTTATATATAAAATGAGCATAAATTAGTAAATAGCTTTTAATCTCAATCACTTAATAACTAATATATAAAAATTAAAGCACTACAACCTTGTTTGAAATGTTATCATAACTTTTTAACATGACGATAAACATCTTGTCATGAATACCTCGGTTACATAGTTAGGTCACTGCTTTAAATGCTTACTAGTACTATTCTCAAGTTTGACCTTTTACTTTAGGTTGAAGTCAATGAAGTGAATTTATTTATGTTCACTTTACTTAAACAATATTTTTATTTCACATAATAGAAATATGGTTTAACCTAATATACTGTTTCCTTATTCAAATCAAGTACTAATATTAAGAACATTAAATTAAATGAAACTAAAATACTGATCAATGCTTATATATATATATATATATTGTTAATTTAACCTACTTGACTCATATTGTAATCTAACTTTTAATGATTCATCTTAATCACCTTTCTTTAATTATTTAATTTCCTAAAAATTATAACTTATTACACTAATTGTAATTTGATCAATTTTCTTAATTCATATATGGATAAAAAAAAACACATCCTTCCCTATACTTAAATTGCACATTATCTTCAACATATTAAGGATAAGTACAATGCAAGAAATGTGGTATATGAAAGTGGATATAAAGGGAGGTAAATGAAAAGACGAAAGAAACATTTCTAACCCTTTTGTTGTGTATTGTTTTAAATTAATACGATAAACATCTAAAATTTCTCGATACCTTGCACAAATACTAATAAAAAATAAACTATAAAATACAAAGGGTATCGAAAACAAAATGAAACGAAATAAGTACTGAATATAAGGTAAAATATGATAAATAACATATAGAATATAGTTAACAAAGTACAAGAGAGAATAAAAGACAAAAAATACAAGGGATAAAAATAATAGATTCAACAACTTAATCTGTAACCACTTCATCATCGTCGTTATCTATAATAGGCATTATGGATGGTTGACGTGTCAGAGAACAAACAATTCGATTGTAGATAATGATGATATTTTAGACTTTAGTGATAAATATATCGATTAACCATACTTAATGAATTTCATTAAGTTAAATTTTACATCTGGTTAGGTCAGCTGTGCTAGGCCCAGGCCCAGGCCCAAGTCCAGGTGTCAACGGCCCAGTCGTAGGTGATAATCTCCCATGCAAACGTAAAAACCTACGTAAAGACCTAAACCTAGCAGTTATTCCATATATAAGGTACTATTTGGCCATGATACAGGTACGAGATTACAAACCTAATCTTCTCTGTTCTTAACAACCTAAACCCTCTCATAAAGACTAACTTGAGCGTCAGAGGGGCCTGCCGGCAGTCAACCCTTGGCAGCCAATCCTGATATAGCTGCCGTCACGGCCCTTGCGCTGCAACGGATGGGTTTGCAGTTACCCGTTACTCTCCCACCACCACATCACGAGTCCCGCACTCAATCTTCGCACCCGGATGATCCACCGCAAATTCAGAATCAAGATTAAGAAGAATATAGCGTAGCCCTGGAGGACAAAGCCGAGGCTGATTCGCATCCTAATTCCCAGCGCCCCCTGGACGCAAATCTTTCTGCACCACAACAAACACCCCTCACCCGAAGACAGATAGAGGAAGCGGCCGATCTATTGATTCGCCAAGTCCTACAGTCTCAGCCGGAACAACAACAGACCCCCGCTAGGCAAATTGGTGTGATGGCCAACCGCCATCCTGCTGAAACCCTAGAAAAGATCGTGGACGATCGAATCAATATGGCCATGAATATCCGTCTGGCTCACCCATAAATGTTGTACAACTCTCCCTTCATCCCGGCCATCCAGAACAGTCTCCCAGCGGTCGGTACCAAAATACCAACGCCAGAAAAATATACTGAAAAGACCGATCCCCTAGATTATCTGCAGCACTTCCAATCGATGATGAACCTACATTGCGTTTCGGATGCTATTCAATGTAAGGCATTCTGTACCGCCTTTCAAGAAGGAGCTCGGCGATGGTTCAATAGTCTACCCCCGTGCTGCATCACTTGCTTTGAGGATTTTAAGCTGCTATTCCTCAATCAATTTGCTACCAGTAAGCGGCCACAGAAAACTGCTCTGGAGGTGA
>JANZLH020000147.1:542285-553598 GCA_026770325.2 Erythroxylum fimbriatum | reverse complement strand
CGGGATTTAGGGCCCAATGGTCCTCGATTGTGTTACCGTTCCGGATAGTTGGGCCTCCGGTACCGGGGTCCCGCACCATGCGACTGGGCTCCGGGATCGGGTCCCAACACACCTAGCCAACTGTAGCATGCATTCTTTAATGTAACCACCTCACAAGGTTTTCTTCTATATGTTGTGACATGTTATACATCTAAAGATTTGACGTTCGATTTAACTCTTGAACCAAATTACTTTATAATGTTGGCATCGGCTAATTTCTCAGTTTATATGTTTTTCAATTCCAATTCAGAATACCAATATACTAAGTATAATACCCTCTACTCTGATGTACCAATTAAACACTTTAATTGTATCATGCTTGCCATATCTAGTCATACTGGACATGAAATACTCGAAATAGATAAATACAATATTAATTTCATAAATTTCCAAATAATTTGAGAACATCAAACTATCATCCTAAATATCTCTAGCTAGTCTCCACTTCATTAAAACTACTTCGGCACTTGTCATATAACTTATGATGGCCAAAACAATCAAGACAACTGAATATACCAACAAGATGTTAATATGACATATTTGACCTCCAAAAATTTTTGGAAAACCCAATTTCAGCAAATCAGTTTAGCATGCATACAACATCAAAGTAACATTTTTTCATCACATAAAAATGATCCGAGGCATTGAAACCAAAAAACACGCAATCACCACTTCAAACAAACCAAGTCTAGCAGTTTTCTAAAAAATGTTCAGCTGTTTCTTTTGCTTGAAAAAATCATTGAAACAATTTCAATAAATGATGAGAAAATTATAAAGCTATAATATGTTACCAAAATGTTCCATTAAATTTTCAGAATTTATTTCCAAGAAAAACTTAACCAACTTCAGCAACCAAGCAAATCCAAAATCTATGTTCCTCAACACAGACATTCCTAACAGCACACAAGAAATTCTCAAATAAATATTCAATCACCTCGAAAATATTTTTCCATCTTCATAGACATTTATAAACATCTTACAAGAGTTTGGTGAAAGAAAATCCCAAAAGCAATATTTCTAGAATTTATTCTCGAATTTCCAAGCATGCCTATTCATGTAATGTGCATAAACACAACAACCAAAACATTAGGGAATTAATTTGAAAAAACATATCAAATCACATTAATAAATTTTTTCCTTCCATAGATATATTCAAAAACATTTCATGAGCAAATATTGGCAAGAAAATTTAGAAAACAATATCTCTATACCGATTTCGAATTTAACACAATCAGAATGCACAACTGTCACAACCAATTGGCAGCATCACACATGTTATGGTTTCTCCTTTATACGGGGCACAAGTGGTTCTAATACCACTGTAGAAAAATCCCAACATGTGTATCATATACATGTAGTGTGGAAAACAAAAAAAATGTTTCGAGACTTTCCCGAAGTCCAGGATCTATGTGCCTATAAAAGGAAATACCATTAAACCTAGCTGATTCCTAATTCACATATATGTTCATATATATATATATAGAAATTCATGGCATTTACACTAATCAATCACTCATATAATAACTATGCACCTTGTGTGTAGTCTCCTTTGTTCTTCGATCTTTTACTTGTCTGGTTGTCGCAAATCACAACGACCAAAACAGACCGTCTCCAACAGTATCCATGCAGAGATCGTAGAAACAAACCGAATTAAACTCTTTAATCCAGAAATAGCTAGAATAAAGAAAATAGTGCTAGCTCTCTTCTTTGTTCTACAGAGAGCAAAACTGTGAAAGAGAATGAAGAGGAAGAAGATGAGAAAGATGAGGAGAATAAGGTGAGAATCGTGAAGATTGCTTACTTAACCATTTTCACGATTATCATCATCCTACTTGCTTTTTGTTTTTGTCTTTTATTGATTTTGTCTTTTATCATTTAAAGACAATAAATGCATTACTTTAAAGAATCCTCTCTCATGTATATATATAAATTCTTAGGTGGTCCAATCACACTAGGGTCGGCCCTACCGGGTCTTGGGTGTGAAAAAAACTCTGGAGACCTGTTTTAGCAATATCGATGTCGCGATCTCATCGGGACATATCTTGATCTCATCAGGATACATTTGGTTCTATTGCTCTTCATATAATGGATATTTATCCAAAACCATTTTATGAATCCTCCAAGTCACTCTTATACGTGTGACTTATTAGGTTCCCAGTTATGTTAGCCACTTGGATTAACATTTAATTGAAGCAAGTCATGAGTGGCGTCTAGTAACACATCATGACTCCCAATTGATCGGAAAGTAAGTGGTTTGGCGAATGAACCCGTGCTCATCATGAACCATCTCACGAACCCTCCCATAAACAATTTTTATGCAATTCATCCTTTTACCATACTATACCCCACTTGGTTATGAGTATGGGCAAAGTTTCAACTCTCACTAGACTTACTACATCAAATCTAGCCCAAGTGATATCAGTTCTCATCCTGGGACCCATTACTCTATATGTCAATGAAACATTCTTTATGACACATGTACTCCGGCCAGAGATTTCCAAGTAATGACCCCGAAAAGAAGTTATGGGTATCATCTTCTGCTATCACATAAGTGGTGAATCCTCTATTGGATACTCAATTACCTTTGAATACCTCATGTTGTACCCAATCACCACCCTATAAGCAACCTTTACAAGTCAACAAGGAATGGAGTCAAAGCACAGAATCAGTATCCAAGATATCCTTAAATACCTCAAGTCTAAGGATACTTGCATCTTTGCTATGATGAGAATATCACTGACATTAGAATAGGACATCCATGTGACGATCTCATGGTAGGTCATCCAATGTATTTACTATCTCTAGTAAGCCCACATCTCAACTTTAAACATCTCATATTTACGATTTTTGAGATCCACTACTTGATCAAATCAAGGAGTTTAACATGTGTTAGTTTATCCAGATTAACGATATCCAGTCTCATTAATCCTATGACTAGGGATAATTTAGATACTGACATAATTGCATATGATAGGAATCTCAATAGTATGATCACATCATAATTTCCTTCATGCTATGTCATATATCATGGATTTCATTAATTTGCTTATAGATCAATCTCAATTCATAAATAATGATCACCAAATTAATGAAAGATGTCTTTCTTTAATATTGAAAATAAAGTCTATACATAACTTTGTACAAAATGCGCTAAAGGCGATTTCCTTTAGGGTGCTACTCTAACATAAGCTAGCTGATGATAAAAAAGAGGGAGAAAATCGAATTATGTAGAAAATAAAGGAGGAATATATTTGTTGATTTCTTATCATCCTAAGGAATTACTACATCAAATTTTCTATTACTGTATAAAGCATTCACATATGTGGAGATCATTTTATGTTCTTAGAATTAGACAAATCCTATCACTATTAGGTGAAGTTCACTGATAACTCTGAAATTTTTGTCATAGAAGAAGGAAATGTATCACTCAAAACCAAGGCAAATTTAGTCCATAATATTTATAATGTCCAGTTTTTCAAGCTTTTTAATGTTAGACAACTATAAAAAAAGGGTTATAATATCACTATTAAGGGAGGAGTTTGTAGAGTACTCAATAAAAGGTGGGCATAATTGCTTAGACTAATATAATGAAAAATTGAATATTTCCACTTCATCTTAACACTACCTTTTATTCATGATTTTTGCTATTGACATCTAAAATTTGGTATAGTAAAGTCACCATAAAAAAAGAATATGGTGATAGGCCTCAACATCGAGATTAGTTTCCGAAAGGAAAATTTTAGAAAGCACATAAAGTTTTAGAGCTTGTCCATTCTAATTCATATAGACTAATAACTCCTTATTCTAATGAATGTAGAAAATGCATTATTATATTCATTAATGACTATAACTAAAAAACTTGGATGTATTTTTTTATAAGGCAAGTTTGAAGCCTTTACAAGTTTTAAAAGCTATATAACTCTTATTGAGAAGGGGGTTGACAATCTAATAAAGAACCTTTTTATAGATCATGGTGGAGAATACAACTCAGATAAATTTTCAAATTTTTATATGTCTCATAGAATCAAGTGGCAGTATACAACAACTTACATGCCTTAATAGAACAGTGTGTGTAAGAGAGGAAGAATCATAAAATCCTAAATATGGGGCAAAGTATTTTGTCAAGGAGTAGTCTTCTAAGAAGTTTTTAGCCTGAAATTGTTAATTATACCATTCATATTTTGAATAGAAGCCTTGCATTTCTATTTTAAATATGACATCAAAGGAAGCATAGAGCTGGTGGAAACTAGATGTAGAAAACTTCAAAATGTTTGAGTGTATTATGCATGCCCATATACTAGATTATAAGAGAAAGAATTTATAAAGGAGAAATTTGTGTTTTTCTTGGTCTTAACAATCAGTACAAAGCTTATACGCTTTACAATCCTAGCACAAAGATAATTATTTTTAGTTGTGATGTAGTTTTGATAAAAGTTGAATATTGTTGTGAGTAAACAAATTTTAATAATTTTAGATGGAGAAGATGACAAGGCAATTTAAGATTCTAAAAAACCATATTATAACAACTTCTTCTCAAAGAGTAATCTCAACATGAAGATTTCCAACCTTCTGTATTCATGACAGTAACACCAAAATTAACAACTTCTTCTCAAAGAGTAATCTCAACATGAAGATTTCCAACCTTCTGTATTCATGACAGTAACACCAAAATCTAGCGAACAAGTGAAAACAATAAATTCGAGCGTCAAACGTATTAAAAAAAGGCTAATATGGATGACAAATTATGAGGTCATTAGAATTTATGGAATATCTTTTAACTCAATGTAAAATTTTCTTTCTTGCATGGATACTTGAAGAAAAAGGTATTTGTTGACTAACCGTTTAGTTACATTAAGCTTGGTAAAGAGCATAAAGTTTACAAATTGAAGAAAGCTCTTTATAGATTAAAATGAGTCATGTGGGCTTGATACATTAGGATTGAGGCTTATCTTGAAAGAAGATTTCCAAAAATATCCCTATGAGCACACTCTTTTTGTTCAAGTTATAGGTAGAGGAAAAATGCTCACTGTGTACTTACATATCGATGACCTTATTTTTATTAGAAGTAAGATTAGGACATTTAAAGACTTTAAAAAGTTAATGATGGTTAAATTTTGAATCTTTGATCTTGATGTAATGTAGTACTTTCTTGGCATCAAGTAATGCAATCTTTAGTTCAAACATTTATTTCTTAAAAGAAGTATGTGCGAGAATTTTGACAGGTTTTGTATGACAAATTGTAATCTTATAAGCACTCCAATTGAATGTGGCTCAAAGTTAAACAAGGAAACTAAAGGAAGGACGGTGTCTAACACATTTTACAAGCACATTATAGGCAACCTGCTTTATTTGATTGCAATATGGTTAGACATGATGCATCTTGTGAGTCTAATAAGTAGATAAGTGAAGAAACCCTCAAAGATGCATCTATAAGATGCCAAGAGAATCCTTTACTATTTGCAAAGAACTAAAAATTTTGGCTTATTTTATAGGTGAGGTAAAATATTATATTTGATTGGTTTTATTAACAGTGGTTATGCAAGTAATGTAGATGATAGAAAAGCACTTTCGATCATTTTTTTGTGGTAGGATCAATGGATATTTCATGATCATCCAAGAAGTAACTAAATATGACATTGTGAACTACAAAGGCTAAATTTATTGTCATTACAACTTATGATTGTTAAGCTATATGGTTAGGGAAAATTCTAGATGAGCTACATTTCAAGCAAGATAGAGCTACTAAAAAAATTGTGATATTAGTTCAATATTTAAACTGTAAAAAAATCTTGTTTTGTATGGAAGAAACAAGCATATTGATATGAAATCCTACTTTTTGAGAGATCTTAACAACGATGGAATTATTGACCACAAGTATCACATAAGTGAAGAACAATTAGTTGATCTATTAATCAAACCTCAAATATATCTTGCTTTTCAACATTTCTGAAGGTTAATAGGAGTTTGCACTTTAGAAAATCCTATCTGATGGAATTGTACAAGCAAACAAAAGTTTAAAGGTATCAATTTAAAGAAGGGATTGTTAGAAATAAGATATGTGATTGTTAGTTATTTTACCATATTAACTTAGTCAATAACAATCCTAGTCTTTAAGAATTTTGTTTGTTAGTTGAACGTATCTTTTAGCTACCTTAATTTTAGGAGTAGTCTTTGGATGATTATTTTGATCTCCATGTTATTGTTATTTATTTATTTATAATAGTAGTTTTACAAAATAATCAATAATAATGAAAGTATTTCCTCCTTTATAGCTCTCTTCTCTTTTACTGTTCTCTCTTGTTCATCCTATTTTCGTTTCTTTGTATCAATATGGAAATCAATCAACTCAATTTTTCATTCTCTTGTATGACGTCTTTTCCCACAAGTTGAACTGAGAGGGTTTTTAATAGAAAACACATATAATAAGTTAATTATATAAAATGTTATAATTATAAATATCACAACTGTTAGAAAATCATATATAAGATATGATTTATTAGAAAGATAGGGATTGGATAAGAAAATTTTGAAATCAGTGAAAATCATATAGAAAGAGTTCTACAAGTTTTGGAATTATGTAAGTCTCTTATACTATAGATTAAAGAAAAAAATTATAAATGATTTTTGTTCAATTGAGTGATATAAGTATGTTTCGATTCTATCATATTATCTGTAAATAAAAATTTTCTTACATTAGTATTAGAGCATGTTTTACTTGTATTATGATAATTGGAAGATAATTTTTTTCTTTTTGATTTATAATTCAAATATTTATATTTTCATATAAAAATGATTACTAAAAGTAACTATATGTTGCCATTAGTTTGAAATGCATATTCTTATCCATTAGATGTAACTCAAACTTAATTTTCTATTTAGCCACTAGTCATCATATTAGTGGCATTAACATTTTATAGTTTATCCCAAAAACCTCTCTTTTAACCCTACCCTTATGAATTGAAATGGAAAAAAAGTGGTCAAGATAAGAATTAATGATTATCAACACCCATGGCTTTATTGTTAGAATAAGCCACTGTTTGTTTGAATTTAACATCTATGTTACATCTACACATTGAAAACCTAAATTTTATGTCCTTTTATTGTGAAAATTTGAAAAAAAAGTATAAACAAAAGTATATTGAATGTTTGAGAACTCATTTGTATATTTCATACTCAAAACTTTCACCCATAGATACATTATACTCGTCGTAGCCACTGGAACCACTATAGAAGGTGTTTTATGGACAATAACCTAAGTCACCACCACTATTACACACATTTTTTTAAGTTGTGGTGGCCATCATCTTCTTATGTATGTAGTTCTATGTCATACGTAATATCTCATATATATCTATATATCAATAACAACTATTCATAAAACTTCAGTCAAGAACAAAGGAAAAGTACAGTTGGGTCAACGATTCAATGATGGCTCTTCTGGCTATAGTGGCTAGTGTAACTTTGTAAAAAAGTGTGGCTAGGGTTTTCAAGATAAGAACATGGCAAGTTTTTGTTACTAGAGTAATTGAAACCTAAATATAGAATAACTTATTTTTAAACATATGAATAAATAAACATATTCAAAGTATGGAATAAACTTTGTTTAAGTTATTGTGGGCTATACTCATAAAAATATTTGGGCCTAGTCTTAACTTAATCCTAATAAAAAATATATATGTATTGTTTTATTTTGCTATTATAGAGCCTTGAACCTTTGACCTATGTTATTATATTCACTTTTTTATTAATACATTGCTCTTTCAATTTTAATTGTTTGATATGTATGTTCCATACATATCATACTTGAGATATTTGTAAATAAATATATATAAATAGAACTATTAATTGTTGAACAACTTGGATAATGATTGGAAACTTAGTGGCCTTTTGATTCTATATATAAATGTGAAAATTTTAAAGTTTCTATCTAGAACATTGCATCCTATTAACTGAAATTGCTAACAATTATATACTAAACGTGTCATTGTGGAAACTATATGCTTAAGAAAATTGGATACAATATTTAAGAGTTTTGTTGTAGAATTCACTAGAGGTGAAAACTTTACTAGAGACAATTCAGAAAATTGGAAGTATGATAATCCAGTACCTATTGGAAGAGCAAAAGGTTCTTGCCTCATTACATGAAATAAAGATAGTCTTTAAGA
The DNA here is from genome assembly GCA_026770325.2 of Erythroxylum fimbriatum. Taxonomy (NCBI): domain Eukaryota; kingdom Viridiplantae; phylum Streptophyta; class Magnoliopsida; order Malpighiales; family Erythroxylaceae; genus Erythroxylum; species Erythroxylum fimbriatum. Next base: position 545,394 of record JANZLH020000147.1, on the reverse strand, counting down.
AGGACACTATGGCTCAACATTGAAAACCTTTGAGGTAAATATTCAAATAAAGGGGAGCACCTTGCTATCACGAAAACGCCAACCGTTACCATAGTAGCTACATGAATTGAAGCGGATATTGGAGTGGGACCCTCCATAGCATCGGGTGACCAAGTATGCGATCCTATCTGTGCAGATTTCCCAACAACCCCAATAAAAAGCAAATTTTAGCCAATAAAAAGTTCAAAAACTAATCAAGTATAAGAAAATTTATTTGATTAATTTAAGAAGTTATGTGATGAAAATTAAATAAGATAGCTAATGACTATCATATGAATCCATTAACAAGATGGTGGTGTAGAGATGAGAAATAGTAATCTTCTTGTGGTTAAGTGTATAATGGCATATGCAAATTTTCCTATCACCTGTTATAGTGATGTCTCATTGATGATCACTTATATACTTGATAGGATGCCTATCAAATCTTATCCTAAAACTCTATATGCGATATAGATAGGTAAGAGTCCTGATTAATTATATATAATTTTCTTGATGATGTGTTTGTTACCAATATTCATGGTCCTTCTTATAAGTATGAGATTTTATGTTCCAAAAGGAAGAAGATTATCTTTAAAAGATATTTTTGAAGTTACAAAGGATATATGCTTAAAGGTGAATAGGGTAATAAACAAGAGTTTGCAGTTATGTCATAAGATATCTCATTCTTGGAGAATTATTTTCCAAAGGAAGGGATGATTCAAAACTTATCCCTTCATGAAAGGCTTGAAGCAAAATGATCTTGTAAGATAAGAACAATTAAATGGTGTTGATCTAAGTGGGAGCAATTTAGGAGATGATGAATTGGTTTTTGATCAACAATGATTTCAACTCAATAGAAGCTCTTTACCACTATCTAGGTCAAGTGGGAGTAATATGAATGTAGATATTCATTTCTCAAATTTTCATTATACCCATATTATAAGCGGATTATTCCTTAAACAATTTTTAAGTTGAAAGGAATAACCTTTATAGTAGTTTTAAAAGAGAATAATAAGCCAAAGAATATGAAAATGCTTTATTTAGTCTTGCTAAAGATTAATAAGTTATAGCAATAGAAGAAGAATACATTTTAATGAGTTTTTATTTAAGTATAAGACCTGGATAATCTTCCAAAAAGATGTGTAGTTATTAAGAAGTGTTCTTTAGATGTTAAGTAAAAGACTAATGGCAACTATTAAAAGATATAAAATGGTCTAGTGAGAAAAAGATGCACACAATCGAAGTGATCGATTATAAGAAGAAATTCTCATTCATTGTAAGGTTTACATTAGTTTAACTAATTCTAGCCTTAGTAGTTGGAATGGATCTTAATATATATCAAATGGATGTAAAGACTATGTTCTTAAATGGAGAACTAGATGGAGGAATCTATATGGTACAATCACTAGGTTTCATTAAGAAGGGCTAAGAGCATTATATGCTCAGATTGTTAAAGTTAATATATAGTCCAACATAGTCTTGAAGTAAGTGGTATATCACATTCTTAGTATAATCATGTCGTATCATTTTAGTATGATTGGAAAAGATCACTTAGTACTTATTAAAAGGTCTAGACGATAAATGTCTAATTTATTGTTTCATATAGATAATATTTTTTGGTAGCAAGTGATAATAAGTAGTTTGTTAAGAAACAAATTGGCTATCAACCATGATCAAAATGAAGAATATGAATAAGGTTGCATACATCCTTGTGGCTAAAATAGCTAAGTATCATTCAAGTAGAGCTTTCTTACTATTATAAGCTACATTTATATCAATCGAATACTTAAACAGTTTTATATGCAAGATAATAAAGCATTTTTGTAATGTCAATTACTAAAGTTGAGCATCTACACAATATGTTGTCTCCATGGATACTACAGGAAGAACAAGAGATAAAGACGGTTCTTTATGTCGAAGAAATTAGTAGTCTCACTCATACTATGTTATGCATGAACAAGTACATTGAAAAATGAGTACTAAAGAGCTCAAATATCAAGATCCAATCGAACACTTAGATATTAAGTAACTATGTCAAAGACATAATAGCATAAAGAGAAATGGATATATCTTATAAATATTCATACTACTTATTATTAATGATCATAGTTTGTTTGTCATCAAATACTTGATGCAATATATGTTTAATTGAGAATTGAACAACATTTTTAAGAATAAAGTTTAAATGAAAATTCAATTCTAAAAAGATGAGAATGCTTGATTTTGAGTTAAGCTTTATGCTCTAAAATGAATGTTAATTAAATGAGTGTTGAACAATCAATTCTACATATAAAAAGAATGTCGAACAAATATAAGATGCCTTACAACATGAGTGATCACCTCCATTATTTTGTAAAAATTGATATGAGACAAGTTTTAAGAGATTTATATAAATGAAAAATGAGAGCTCAAAGCTTTAAAAACTAATGCCAATGCCAATGTGAAGCATATTAAAGGGTGTAAAAGATTATTAGTAATGATATAACCCAAAAAAGTGGTATGTTCGCCCAATAGGTCTTAATATGTTAGATATAAGTTCTGAAGGGTGGATTAAATAAATAAACAAATGAACTCAAGTAAGGCAATAGGTATACCTAAACTATCGTATGTATGGTATTTGAGGAAAGACATACGATCTAATAAAAGAGAGTCAATATTGTAACATATGAATCGTACCATATGTGCATTTTCAACCAATAAGGATAATATAAGTCATATTCTCAACTTATATTGTGTAACGATCCTTCGAGGCTTTATGAACCTCAAATTTAAAGTACCCTTTTTACTCGGGTTCTAATTCCGAATAATTGAATGAATATTTTCTATCTTAGAATATTAATAGAAAATCATGAATAATTTGATATAATAAGACATTCTAAAAAAGCAAGTTAATTTAATTCAAAGAATTGAGATGAAGAGGATCATTATAAATTTTAGTTTGTATCAATATGTATTTAAAAGGCCCCACCTTCTATATAGAAGGTAGTATAAATACAAAATAGAATAAGAATGAGATCATGATTGATGCAATGAATAATCTAGCGTACGTAAGGATAGGTTCACTCAGGGACGGATCCCCCCTGCTAGCCCC
>JANZLH020000147.1:499485-515969 GCA_026770325.2 Erythroxylum fimbriatum | reverse complement strand
CGGAGTAGCAACCTTATGGGTCACCCCATACTTAGCTAATAATGAATCAAAAAGTTTATTGCAAAAATGCGACCCCCATTACTATTGATAGCCCTAGGTGTGCCAAAACGTGTGAAAATATTCTTTTTCAAAAACTTAACAATATGTCTACACTCATTTGTGGGCAATGCCTTTGCTTCCATCCACTTGCTAACATAATCAACAGCAACCAATATATATTGATTGGAGAAATGTCCATTAACAGATACCTAGCTACCACTCGCTTATATTGACACAATCTATCAATCTAAGGCCATCAAATGTAACATATCCTAGGTAAGCCACCGATTCTCATTTTTTGCTAATTATTCATAATATATTATCAACCAATCTCTATTTAATAACACATTTTTGCCAAATTAACCGATTGATACATCTCAATATGCATAACAAAACATAAACACGAAACACCTTGTAATTCATATATGAAACCATTAATCATTAATTCAATTAATGACTAATTCATAATATCATTCAATATAAATAATAATTTATTAACAACAAAATAGTAAGTTATTCTAAGAGTATAGTCCAAAGTTATGCTTACCTCGATTTCAAACTCAACTAATTTATAGTCCAATTTATTCCTTATTCAGATTGTTAGACTTAAACATTAAAAAATTCTATTAGACTAATTTATGAAAAATTTCAACTCAAATACACTTAATAATCCAACATTATTCTCGTTCTAATTTATGCTTAATTATCAAAATAATATCCATACCAACCTAACCACCATAATTACTAAAATACTCTTAACTAATGAAAAGCCCTATTTTACCCTCGTCCATTTCAATTAATACCAAAATTGCCCTTCTTGGAAGTAAATTCTAGATTTACCCCTTCACTTTTTGTATTTCTTATTCTGCCCGTACATGCAAATTAAAATTTCAAAATATGTCATTTTTCTTCACCCTATCCTCTTCTCCTTTTCTTTTATCATTTTTCAGCCACATTTTTTTCCATTTTTATCCCTTCATGCAACTTCAATTATTGTACCAAACAATCACAACATGCAATCCAACTATAAACTAGTGTAAGATGATCAAAATCACAAAAAAGACGTAATAGAGTTGCTGGAATTTTTACGTAAATGTAAGGCACTTTGAGATTGTCAACCTTTACAGCTCACCCCCCAGTTTGCTACAAAACAAACCCAATGAGAGAACACATAAGAGAAGTGTCACATGCAGGACAAAATGGTGAATTTAGACATACTAGCTGAAAATTTGAGAGAAAATGAAGAAGGTGATTTTAGTTGGTTCTCTTCTAATGTCTAGATGTTGTCTTTTATGCATCTTTAAACACTGCTTTTCGGCCTTTCTTCCCAATTCTGGGCCTCACAGCCCAATGCAACTCATTTTGCCCACACACTTTGTGGACCCACATTGCCCTCTCGTCAGTTACAAAGACAACCAACCAAACAACGGGAATTTGCAGAGAGCGAGTCCCGCTCGCTAAAATGCTTCCATTTTCGAAGCTTTATCTTTTCTCTTACAATTCCCTTCAGGCCTTTGGATGGTAATCTTGTCTGTCAGTTTCCGTCATTTCTCCCTGTGTGGGAATTCGTATATAAATATATATTGGTGGTGTCTCCTTGGCAGGTCTGTTGCGCTGTTCAGAATTTTGATTAACAGTGTTGCCACCAAGTCACTCAGTGGAGCTTATCAGTCTGCTGGAGAACTTATCTGTAAGTCAAATCCATTCTCTTCTTTTTTGCTTAAATGTTTTTTTTTTTGAATGGGGTTTCAAATACAACTACGCATCTTTATTGTTTCCTGGCTTTCTTTTTTCTTTTTGTTTTTGAGGTTTATTGCAATCCGTTGCGTTCTTGGAAGTAATACATGGAGCGTTGGGTAGGCTTGATTTGTTTCTGTGTTCTTAAGCTAAATAACAACTGTTCCAAGTTTCAAGATTGAGCTAATTTTATTTCTATTTCTTGGATATACGAAGGGGTTGTTCCGAGTGGAGTGTTGTTTCCTTTCATGCAATGGGCAGGACGGACCCATTTCGTGTTGGCAATCGTTCGTAACATAATTGAGGTTGTCTTGTAATTTCGATTCTCTCTCCTCGTTAGAGACTTACCGACCTTTTTAGTATCAGATGCTCGGACGATATATTGACGAATGCCTATCTCTGGTTGATTAAAATGGTGATACTATGGAATACTGCTGAGTTTCACTTGTATTTAACATGTGATTCGCTAATGTTCTGCAGGTCCAGAAGTTGCCTGCTGTTTTCATAACTTTTGTTGCGTGGAGCTTATCTGAGGTTATTAAGTTGGAGTCGGCGTTCACATGCACAGAAATATTTCTATCGGTTTTACATTGGCTGCATATTAGTTCACTGGTCATTTTAATGTGTTCTTAATGAGCTTGTTAGAGAATTCTCTCTACAACAAAATCTAAAACTGCCCTTGTCACATTGTATTCTCAAGTGGGCTGACACTTCTGTTGCCTTGAAAATGGTGAAATTCAACTCTTTCAGTCCTTGGGTAACTTTGAACAAAGGGGAATGCAGGACATGTGGATCAATTTTCTGTAGCTAAATAGTTATGTACATATACTGGGTAAAAGTATGTACTTGAAGAAATTCGAATCTTTCACTTCTCTGGAAATTTTGAACAGAAGGGGAAATGCCTGACGTATGAATTAATTTGTTTTACCTGTATTCTTAGTTATACATATGCTCGCTCAGTGTATATGCTCGAAATAGCACACTGTCACATGCTCTGGAATAGCTAGCAGTCTTAAGTTGGAAATCTAAGGATCTCTGAACTTTGGTCTGAGTCTGACAAATCCATATGCTGCTGGACTCTGACTATTGCACTATGATATAATGCTAAAGTTTGCAATATAATGTTTCAGTGAATGGAGCTTTACATGTCAATGTCTAATAACAGCATTGATAAATTGATCATCTATAATGAAGATAATCTGAAGAGCAGAAACTGCAATTGTGGGTCAATTTGTTTCTTATTGCTTTATTGCTCCTCTTATCAGGTGATATTTTTCCTTAGTCTGGAAAAGAGCTGAAGTTTTGCTGGTTTTTGACTGAAATATGATGCATCCATCTTTTTGCTCGTTTCTTTCCCTTTCATATTGCATCTTATCCCTGAGAATGTTGACCAGAAAATGAAATGTACGTGATCCTTGATGCAGGTTATTAGGTATCAGCATTATGCTTTGAATTGCATTGGAAGTTGTCCATCTTGGGTCACTTACCTCAGGTTTGCATTCTTTTTCTTCTAACTCCTAACATAGAATCACAAATTTGTCAGGAGAACAATACAAATTTATGCCAAGGACCTTGAATACATTTTTAAGTACTACATGGCTTTTACATAACCAGGTATACTGCATTCATTGTGCTGTATCCTGTAGGACTCGCTGCTGGTGAAAGTAAGTGCTTGACCTTGATCTTCCATTTTTTTACATTTTACAGTTAGAGAAAAGGAGGAAAGAAAACTAATAATTTGCATTCAACCATCAGAGGATATTTTTCATTTACATCCTTGTCTTTTAGTTTTCTTAAGCTTTGAATTGTTTGAATCCTTGGTAGTGTGGCTCATGTACCAAGTTCTTCCAATTATAAGAAGAAAGAACCTCTATGCAGACTTCTTTGCTGTTCTCCCATTCAGCTATGACAACTTTCTAAAGGTATGCTTAAAATATTGTACGGTTTGCTCAATGCCCTTAATTTCACATGGTAGATTAGGTGACTAACTAATTTTAGGGATGAAATCTTTTCAACTAGCCTGATTTATATTATACATGTTCACAAGTGAAAACTTAGATTCCAGTTAAATGGATAAGTTTCTTGTAATAGTTAAGTAATAATATTATAAATGAGGCCCAAATTTACAAAATTTGTTGGCTAAGGTCTATTAAAACCGATTAGGAGACCCCTAGCAATAAGTTAGATTCCAAAGTTACAAAAATCCAGGGGCGGAGGATGACCAATGTTGTTAACAATTGAAGAAATCAAAGCATAAGTTAATGGAATCATGTTTGCTCGGCTTTAGGACTTAGGTGGTACGTTGGACCTTTTGCAAGAAGCTTCAGGACTTAGGTGGTAGGTTAGACCTTTTTCAAGTGTTACTGTTCTGATTTTGAGTAACATTTTCTCTATAAGTTCCTTAGTCTTAGAGGAGTCATTGGCAAATAATCTTCTGTTTCTCTCAATCCATATATCGTGGTCAAGAGCAACAAATGCTAGCTTGAACAACTTGTAATCACCTTTGGAATGTTCTTGTGATTTAGAAGCCTGTGAAATAATGTCATACCACTTTGTGTGGGGACATTGCAATCAAAATAATATGAGAGTTTTGTCTATATGATAGAAGAGAAGCAATAATTTAAGTAGAGATGGTCTAGGTCTTCTATAAGATACGAGCAGAAGGAGCAGCTCCTATCAGATATTAAGAATTAAGGGAGTCTTTGGTTCCCAACCTCCCTCAAGCAGCTAACTATAAGATAAAAGCATTGGAGGGGATCACATCAAAATCCTAAACAAACTTGCTCTAGTCACTTCTAGGGAGAGGTCCCCTAAGGATTTCTTTGCAAGACCTTGTCGTAAAAGCTATTGATGCAGAATCTCGAGGCTAAAGAACCCGAAACTCCTTTAAAACACACATTGGATAGAGCATGGACAAGAAAAAATCTCTAACCCTAATGAACCCCCATTCAAATTTATGAAAGGAAATACATATAATAAGGTTAATTTGAAAACAAGAATAGAAATTTGCCATAAGGGATTACCTTGATAAGAATTATAATAGAAGAAGACTAGAAAATCCTCTCTTAAAGAATTCGTTATTCATCTAATTTAAACCTTAGACAATGTTTATTATGAGGTATTTAAACCCCTTGAAAAGAAAGAAACCTTAAATATGTAAAAGACCTTTAAACATGGGCTTCCAACCAAAATAAGTAAAGCCCAAAACACAAGTAGTGAGCTGCCAAAACTATGCATCTAACTTTAAATAATTAATTAAACAAGAATGAAATTCTTCTTGCACATTCTGCCCAACTTGAATTATGATACCATTGGCACTCATTGTCTCTTGAGATTCCATGTTGTCTACAACTCGGCCCATGTAGCAGGTACTAGGAGCCTTCACAATGGTGCCGGGGTCTCTAAGGTTGCATCTTAGTGTTCCTTTTCCATTGATAACCATTGCCTTACCTGGATTTGCCTAATTAATAACATTGTCCACATTTTTTTGGTTCATTGTTTCTACTGGGTTAATATCCAGAGGTGCTTGAGCTGGTCTATCGTTGTAAGAATCCGAATCCTTCATGATCACAACATTGTCTACATTTTCTTTTTGCTGCCTCACCACTAGATTCTCCTTAACATTCCTTATGGTCATTGGCTTCTTAGGGAACCATCTTTGGGTTTTACCTTTAGAGAGGGCTTCCATAAGTTAAAAGAGATATAGTACTTAATTAAGTTCCCAAGTTTATCAAGCTTCAAGATCCTAATAGTTTCAGGGAGCTCTTTTCCAATGTCAACCTCTACACATATTCGTGCATATCCTATTTGCATTAAGTTAGCGGTATTTCCATCCAAGCTTAAAGGCTTACCAAGTCTACTAGTCAAGTGGGAAGGTGAGGTTGAGGAAGGTGGTTTGTTGGAGATAGATGCCACTTTTAATAACGGCGAAAAGCTAGGCAGGCAAAGTGGTAGGAGGGCTGAATCTGTGGCAGTGGGCTTAAAGGAGAAATATTTTAGCGACAATGGGCTAGGAAACAAGGCTGGAGGAAGTCGGTAAAGGGTTGGGAAAAGGTTGAGATGGCAAAGGTGGTGTATATAGCGAACCAAAATTTAACTCTCTACTGTATCATATTTTAAATTCTCATGCTGATTATAGTTAAATGGGTATGTTACCTGCTTTGAATTGGGTTCTCCTTTCATTATTAATTTTCCAGGCGGAGAACAATCCCTTTTATCCTTTACCCCATCCACTGACTGGATTCAAGATACGAACAAAGTTTCAAAGCTTTGTTTGGTGGGGAGAATTAGAATTCAACGGGAAAAACTTGTTTTGATATTATCTCTCATCAGACGACTCAAATTGATTGGTACAGGAGCATATGTGCGTAGGTCAAAATTGGTGTTTCTCAAGTCAGTTTAAGAGTCGTGGCTAGAAAATCTGTGGAGTTGATTGTTCAAAACACTATTCACAATTATTGTGGTTTTTGACATTTTCTAGAGCATGTATGATATTATAAACTCTTCCAGGCTTTTAGATGACTTGGTTACTTCCACTATATGGTGTCTTTAACAACTAATTAGGGACATGGTATACCATTTGCTTGGTTTCTTCCACAGGGGCTCATTTCTGTGTAAAGTTACTACAGTTTATAAATTTATGATCACTGGGATTCTTGATTCAGGGTCTACTTGTCTGCTATCCCTTCCTTTCGTTGAATCTTTACCTGCATTTATTCAAGCAACGGCGGTCAAAGCTGGGAAAGCACAACAAAGAGAAGAAGACAAAGAAGAAATGAAGTGTACGTCAAGAATTGAGAACTTTATGAATTTAGAGTTTGAGAGACCCTATGATACGAGAGGCAGTTTGACTGGGAAAACACAGTATATGGCATGTTCATGTACTTCTATGCTTCTTTCTTCACACGCAGTTGCCTTGCCAGTTGGACACTATTTATATGTTTAATGTATTAAAGTCTAAAACTTGTCATAGTTTTAAATGCGTAGTGGCCCATCTTAGGCAAACTTTAAGCTAATGCTGCTCCAAATTTATCTTTGGTCCCAGTCTTGACAATATTTGCATTTGCTAGCACATTTATGAATTACAACTTTGTTTTGGTGTCTTCTATGTTAAGAGGCTGATTCTCAGTTATGCAACTCTCTCTAGATTCTTATTGTTCATTATACGTTGATTGGGTGAGAGCTGAAGCGAAGCTGTCTGAGTCATAGGCAGTTTTGCCCCTTGCAATTAGATGCTAAATGTTGGTGTTAAGGCCAGAGAATATGGCCTTTTTCTTTATCTCCTTTCTTTATCTCCCTTGTTAAGAGATTAACTCTAGTCTGTCTCTTATGCCGTCAGCCGTAGAAGCTTTTAGGTTACAGAAAAAAAGTGGAAAATTCTCTGACGGACCAAAAAACCCTCTTGCTTATGGTTTAACGTTAAATTGTACTAAAAGAAACACTTGATAAGTTAAGTACGGAGCCTATAGAAAGGCCAAAATAGAAGAAAAACGAAGCCAACAGGCAAAACAATGAGCCCCTGATCAAAGTTCATATAAACACTCTCCACAAACACTCATTAGCTTGAACTCAGGGGGCTAACAAACAATGAGGAAGTACTATGGGAGATGAGTTCAACAGCTGCACTAAGATGAACAGTGGTCTCTTTAGCGAGTTCAGATCCTCTGTCTAGTTTTATGATGTCTTATTCTGTCCAATAAATCTCAGCCATTCATTTATGCGGGTCTCATGTTTATTTATGCTGAACCCACGCGGAGTTCACATAAATGAATGGTTGAGATTTATTGGACAGAATAAGACACCATAAAATTGGACAGAGGATCTTGTCTCCTCTTTAGCTACTGTTGTCTCTCTAATCCAATTAGAATAATCTATGACTTATTTTTTTTGCCTATTTTGAAAAAATATAATTTATCAAAAGATAATTGATATCTTACAATAGATCAATGTTATGAGGGATGTTTTTAACATGAGAGTCACACATATGGAGATGCAAAAATTAGCAATACTAGGAGATTCCTATGTACAAAACGTCACTTAGAAATAGGGGTGAGCATTATTCGGGCCGGCCCGAATTAATTCGGGTAAAAAAATTTCAAATTTTGGGTAATTCGGGTAATTCGGGTATTACCCGAATTATTTTCGGGCCGGGGTCAGGTAACTCCAAAAAATTTTGGGCCGGCCCAATTACCCGAATTAGGTTATAAAAATACAAAATTTTGAGGTTTTTTACAACTTCGGGTAATTCGGGTAAAGCCGAACAAAATTTCGGGTAATTCGGGTCGGGTAAATTCGGGTAAGAAAAAGTTTGGGTTCGGGCCGGGTAAGATGAAAAAAATTCGGGTAATTCAGGCCGAGCCCGAACAGTGAAATTTTGGCCCGAATTACCCGAATGCTCACCCCTAGCGCCACCCGGTAAGCTTTATGTGAGCAGTAACCTTTTGGCCAGACACCATACAGAAAGCTTCCAAAGTCTGAGCGATCATGAGCCTGGCCATCAGTAGCTTCCAAAAACAAGAGAAGATCATCCGCAAAGAAAAGGTGGGACAAAGGTGGCCCTGAAGGGCTCAATCGGATCAAGATCCAGCTACCTTGACCCACCACCCAGGAGATCAGGTGCCCGAGGCGTTCCAAGCAGAGGACAAAGAGGTAAGGCGAGAGCGGGTCGCCCTGTTGAAGCCCCCGAGAGGGAGTAATAGGATCCGAAAGGGAGCCCTGCCAAACCACCTGAGTGGTCACAGACGTAACGCACTGCATGATGACCCTGACAAGGGAATCCGGGAGGCCGATATCGGTAAGAGTGTTGTGGAGAAAGTCCCAACTCATTATGTCGTCCATTTAAACTTAAACAACTAAAAAATTAAGTTGAATTAGAGCTCAGATCGACCCCTGACCCAACCCAACTTGTTGCTAAGCATATGCTATCTTGAGTGCTCTTTTCCATTTAAAATTATTGATATAATCTAAACATCTTGAAATAAGTAAATTAAATTTATTTATTAGTAAAAAATGCTCCTTTTTAATTTCATCGATAATTTTCACTCAAAATAAACTTAATTTTTAATAATTTTATAAAGTTGTAAAATAAATATTAAAGTCCAAATAATTGTTCAAATTATTATAAGTCTTTTTAATTAATCAAAATTATTAATGTGCGTTAAAATTATTAAGATAATAGTTAATAGAATTTATTTAACGCATTAAACCAATCTCAAGATGTGAATAATAAGATATTGAACTACCAAATAGTTTATTTGAACTTGTATTATTCCTTCTTTATAAACTTAATCAACATATTAGACTCGATCGTAATTATCTCCATTTGATTTGATTAAATTAATTAAATAATAATATTTTATTCAAAATTTAATAATTAAATTAATTAAAGAAAACTCAGCAAATCTAAGCAAATTTGAAATTGACTATCTAGGGAAAGCATAAATACTAAGAATTATTCCGATTCATAAATGGATTAACTAATTCGGTTAATTGCCAATCCTGAAAGTAATAAACATATTTGCCAAACTGAGATAGGTAGATCCAAAAAAACGCATTGAAACTTCCAACTTATCATTTCAAAAATATTTTCTTGAGGCAACATCGCATGGTTTTGGTTTATAATTTAGATGCGATATATTTCCAAAAAACATGACCGAAAGAATGTCAAAAAAAAAACATGACCGAAATAATATGTCCTAGTCCGAGTTTTCAACTTAGCAATTCGCATGCATGTAAGTAGGGATGGTAAATTGTTGGCTGGCCCATCTGACCCAACCTGATTTCGACCTAGATTAATCTGATCACGAATCGCTTAACTCAAAAGGAAGGTATGAAATGATGTTGTTTTTTAATTTTTTTTAAAATAAAGTCGACCAACTCATGACTTATCAAGTTAGGGGTCAAGCCACGAGCCAGACAATCTGTAAGTCGGGTCGGTCATCCCTATATGTAAATATCTTTTTGGAGCTAAAACGTAAGGTTGGGGATAAATCTAAAGGATTGCCTTTGGTTCAGTCAGATTCTGATGGGGCTGGATGTTGTTGCCTGGATCCATAATTCTGACAGATCTAGCTTATGGGATGCCTGCAAAACAAATAAAGGCACGCCGGGAGTTGATCCCCGGTAGGTCCCTCCGATGCTCAAGTCAGTCTTTTTGTGAGGGTTTTGAAGTCGTACCTCCTTCCTGGTGAGGTACTGAGTTTATATAGTAAATACCTGTAGGGATTAGGTCAATGTCGAGGAACGGGCCGGTCGGCCCATGAGCCGTTCTGAGTTTGGGCTTGGGCCTAGCACGACCGACTCAACCAGATATAATCAGTTATAACTTTTTAAGTACTTTGTATTATTTTTAGTTTTATATCTGTATAAGAATTAAATGATCTTTTTCTTATATTAGTTGTGATTATTTTTTGTTTATATATAGAAAGTAATATTAATAAAAACAAAGAGATATTTGTTATATCAAATTTATATTACTATCATTGTTTTAGGCACGATTAAAGTAAAGTTAAAAACTATACGATACTACATTGAAGGACTATTTTGAAATTTTATAAAATTTAGTAAATATTTTATAATTTTTAAAAATGACCCCAAATGATATTCAATATTAATTAATACTAATATTATACCGTACTGTACTAAAATTAAATTTGATATCAGGTCATATATTATATTCGCAACGCAACGTTAATTTTAACACACCTCCTCGTGTCAAAAGAAATATATGAAATAAAAGGAATTCAACTTTTGTCGTTTTGCAAAAGCTCCTGTTCTTGTCTCTCTTCTAGTCATATGCAATGGAATTAAATTGAGACATAATTAAGTATTTATGTTATAAAACAAAATTGCGAATTCTGAATGCCGCCAGATATAATTAGTGGTTTTAGGAGCGTGCCTCCTCCGTAATAGTCTTCGAGCAATAACACCCTCTCTTTTAGTGCCAACATTGCTACAACCTCCTTTTTTTTTTATAAAAAAATTTGCTATAACCTCTCAACTACGAGGCGGGACTCCTAAAAGCTTGGAGACCTAACCATCCTATTTTTGGACAACAATTTTGTCCCGTCAACCTATAAATACTATAGGCCTCATGGTCATCAACGAATAAAGCAGCCGTCCGGCGGACGACCGGACTCCCTCTCTTTGAATCTGTTTTCTTTTTCTTTTCCTTTTCATTTTAATTAACAATGACAACATTGAGGAGGTCCTTCTGCATTCTTCCTCTCCTCCTTTTTGCCACATCTGCTCATCTTTTTGATATCAATCATAACTTTTTATTCAATAATGAAAAGAAGCTAATGGGACCTCATGAATTGTTTGGAGACCCTTTTGGGAATCCAAATGATTACAAGGGCCAAAATTTACCTGGTGACTTCGACGTTCCCAAAGATATGTTGCCGAATAAGGACGCTCAGGAACACTTGCCTGTGACTGGAACATCCGGAGGGCCTCAGCAACCCATTGAAGTTGGCAAGGAAAAGGCAGGTAATACAAAGAAATATAGAGGGAGATGGGAGCTGGTTTCTAAGGACTCTGGTGTATCAGCCATGCATTCGATTTTGCTTCCGAAGGTTAACAAGGTCTTAATGTATGACGCCACCATTTGGCTTATCTCAAACGTGAAGTTGCCTGGAGGAGAATGCCGTATTCTTAATAATAAGACCGGGGAGAAGGATTGCTGGGCTCACTCGGTTTTGTACGACATAGAGACCTCAAAACTTGAGCCAATTATGGTAATACAAAACACCGTGATTTCACATAACCTCCCAAATATGTTTTTATTGTTGATTTCCAACGTACATACATATATATATATACATACATATACATATATATATATATACATACATACATATATATATACATAGACATATACGTCTCTCCTAACATATCCAAATTATACATCATGATAACAGTTGCACACAGATACATGGTGCTCGTCAGGAGGTCTCACTTTGGACGGTGATTTCGTTAGTACTGGCGGTTTTCAAGGAGGTGCAAACACTGTTAGATACCTTTCGACATGCAAAGATTGCACTTGGAGAGAATACCCTCCTGCTCTTGCTGCCCCTAGATGGTAAGCAGACAAATAAACTTCTCACTTTTCTTATTTCATATAATTAAACCAAATCATGGTGCCCGACAATTTGCAGTTTTTGCATGTATGCTTAACTCTTAGAATGTCTCAGCTTGGGGGAAATTTTAATCAATGTTGTTTTTGTGTCTTGTCTATTAAGGTACTCAACACAAGCAGAATTAGAGGATGGTGGCTTCATTGTGGTTGGTGGCCGTGATGCCTTCAGCTACGAGTATATTCCACCAGAAGGCAAAAACAACGCAAAACCCTACTTCTTTGAGTTCCTCCGACAAACCAGCAATAAAGAAGAGAACAATTTATACCCTTTTGTCTACCTCAACACCGACGGCAATGTGTTCATCTTTGCCAACAGTCGCTCGGTCTTACTCAACCCCAAATCCAACAAGATAGTCCGCGAGTTCCCGGAGCTTCCTGGCGGTCACCGAAACTATCCTGCTTCCGGAATGTCTGCAATTCTCCCCATAACACTCACCGCAAATAACCCGCAAGTGGTCCCCGCTGAGGTGTTGATATGCGGTGGCTCAGCACATGAAGATTCATACTCTAAGGCCGAGAAGCACATTTTCTACAGTGCCCTCAGGGATTGTGGAAGACTTAAGATTACAGAGAAAAACCCAGATTGGGAAAGAGAACTGATGCCAACTCCTCGTATCATGGGTGACATGATCGTCCTTCCAACAGGCCATGTCTTGGTTCTCAATGGTGCAATGAGAGGAGCCTCAGGTTGGGGTTTTGCAAGAGAACCCAACTTGGCACCAGTTTTATACAATCCTAAAGCCAAGTTAGGAAAGAGATTCAGGAAGCTCACAGCATCCAGCATTCCAAGGATGTACCATTCATCAAGCGTTCTGCTACCCGACGGCAAAGTCCTGGTCGCTGGTAGCAACACCAACAACGGTTACATCTACGATGCCATGTACCCAACGGAACTGAGAGTGGAGAAATTCTCTCCACCTTACTTGGACCCCCAACTAGTAGACAACAGACCACAAATTCAGGCTGACAATACTGACAACAAGCTTTCCTACGAGAAAATGTTCAAGATCAGATTCACCTCAAAAGATTCAAACTTGCAAAAAAGCGATATCATGGTAACAATATATGCTCCTGCTTTTACAACACATGGAGTTTCCATGAACCAGAGGTTGATTGTCTTGCATGTAGTGGAAGTCAAGAACAAGGGTTCGTTCAGCGAAATCCTCGCATTGGCACCACCAAGTGGTGCTGTTGCTCCTCGTGGCTACTACATGCTTTACGTTGTTCACAAGGAAGTGCCCAGCGTTTCCATCTGGGTTCAGATCAAGTAAAATGCACTTTCTGCTGATCATTAATTGTTTATTTCTTCCCTGAAATTATAACGAGAAAATTAGTTACGGAAAAATTTATAACATTAAGCTCCTTCATTTAATGTTCTTTTTGTTTCTTTTTTTATAGAAAATATGAAGGAGAGTTTTAAGAGAGAGAAAAAGGATTTTCTCACTATATCTCGTTGAAAACTGATTAAGCTCAATGTGAGCTTAAATATACGTCAGAGTATACATTGAAAAGTTAGTTATCGAACTAACTAAAAACAAGCTAACTAATACTCCACAGTAACTGCAAAAAACTCAACGAACACTAAAACAAACATGGAAGTATAATAAGTATAATCTTTACATCCCCTCAAGTTGGACTTTGATGAAAATCAAACAAAGCCAACTTGGGCAGCAAACGATGAAAAATAGAGGAAGGAAGAGGCTTAGTGAAGATGTCAATGACCTGTAAGGAAGAAACCACATGAACCGGTGAAATGAAACCCTGTTTGTACTGATTGTGCACGACAGGACAATCAATGTCCAGGTGTTTAGTGCGTTCATGAAACACTGGGTTACAAGTGATGTGGATGGCAGACTTGCTGTCGCAATGATAAGGAATCGGAAGTGGAACCGAAACCCGCAAATCAGCAAGTAAGTAACTGATCCATTGCAACTCACACACAGCAGACGCCATGGCTCTGTATGCTGCCTCTGCGGAGCTGCGAGAGACTGTAGTTTGTCGCTTGGTCTTCCAAGAAACTAGACTACTCCCCAAGAAAATACAAAAACCAACCAAAGACTTTCTGGTTGTAGGACAAGTTGCTTAGTCGGCATCCGAGTAAGCTCATAAGGTCAGATCAGAAGTTGCAGGAAAATGAGGGCCCAAAGAAGGATTATTCTTGAGATATTTAAGGACATAAATGGCGTGGTCAAGATGGACCTCCCTAGGATTCTACAGTAAGGTAATACAGATGACCAATAGCTTTTCCAACTGCCAGCTGTTGAAATATACAATCAAACAAGGCGATAAACTGAATCAGATAGAAGAAAATGTAAAGAATACTCTGTTAACTCTCTGTTTTCTATATAACTGGAATAACCATCACATGCCTATATATAGGCTTACACAGAAACAAACTAAGCATAAAGTGAGGGCCAGCTAAGCCCATTATTAACAACTTAACTACTTACGAAAATTAAGCTACACGAAAACTAGATCTGGTCAACAACAAATCTTGAAAGGAGATCCGGTCAACAACAAATCTTAGACTTTGAATCATTCTCCAATACCAGCAAACTCTTAGATTTCTGGTCCTGTAAAACACAGAAGAATGGATAGAAAGTGAACTCCATCTTCATGTTTCAAAATTCTGTTCACAGATAACAGGTTATACTTGAAACTTGAGACATAGAAAACATGCTTCAATACAACCCCCTTGCTAAGTCTTATTTCTCCCATCATGCTAACCTTCTTTATTGATCCATCTGGCAAACTAACGGTAGATGGCCCTATTACTGGAACTAACCTACTAAACAGGAAAGCATTTCCTGAAATATGTATGCTAGCCCCAGTATCCATTATCCAACAAGAGTCCTTCATCCCTTTATTGCCTATTGTCTTTTCAAGAGCAGAAATATTACCTGCAAATTTAGCACCGAAGTTCACCTTTTCCATGTTTTGCATCTGCGTTTTTTCTTTCATCAATTTTGATAACTCTTGTTGAATGATTACCCTCATACTTAATCCTCCATTATCCTCCTCATTGTCATCCAAAGGTGTTTCTGCCAAATTTGCCTATCCGGTTTTACCTCCAGTTTTCTTCTGTTGTTTTTTAAGATCCACATACCACTCGGGATAACCATGTAACTTAAAACATGTATCCTTAGTATGACCATCCATTTTGCAAAACTAACATTTATTATCTTCTTTATCTGTTTTCCATTCCTTTTTCTTGCCATTTTTTTCCCGGAGTTAACAGTCGTTGCTGGTCCAGAGCTAACCATAAGTGCACTCCCTTCTGTTGGCTCACTAAAAGAATCTGAAACCTATTTTTGCCTCTCAACATTCATCAGCATGGAATATACTTTATCTATGTTAGGATAAGGATCCATCATGAGAATCTAGTTCTTAACATGACTGTAAGATTCATTCAGTCCCATTAGGAACTGGATGATTTTCGCATTGTCATTAATTTTCAGAATCTTCCCCGAAACACCACAGGTACAACAGCCGCATATACACTGAGGTACTGGTAAGATACACTGCAGTTCATCCTATAATTTGCACAATTTTATGAAGTACATTGAAAGGCTGTAGTTACCTTGTGAAATGCTTCCAATCTCCCTCCTGATCTAGTACTCTTGCGGTCTTGTAGAGTCACCAAATCGGTTTACAAGTTTATCCCATAGATCCTTGGCAGAGGACACATACAGAAACGCATCATGAAGATCTGTTGTCAACAAGTTCAAAATCCAAGATTCCACCATGGCATTGGCACTCATAATCTCCTCGTAATCTGTCGCATCCTCAACTGGAATTTGAATCTTGCTAGTAATGTAACCAAGCTTGTGCTTAGCTGCATGAGCTTTCTTCATTGAAGTGCTTCACGTCTTGTAATTGAATCCATTCAAAGGTGTAGTTACAAGACTAACACCTGGATTTTCAGAATCTTTCTTCTGATTCGTTGTCATCTTGAAGCTGCAGTTCTTAAATTACGGTTCTCTGATCACAGTCTCGACATCGCAAATAAAGAACATGAAAAACGATTATCAGTCTCTGATAACATATAGAAAATATGAAGGAGAGTTTTAACAGAGAGAAAAAGGATTTTCTCACTATATCTCGTTGAAAACTGATTAAGCTAAATGTGAGCTTAAATATACGTCAGACTATACATTGAAAAGTTAGTTATCGAGCTAACTAAAAACAAGCTAACTAATACTCCACAGTAACTGCAGAAAACTCAACGAACACTAAAACAAACACGGAAGTATAATAAGTATAATCTTTACATTTTTCTCTCAACCTACTTTCCTTTTACACTTGCTCACAAGTATCAACCGAGCTTCATTAAACCATCCGATTACAAAGTTTGAAGTAATCACTACAATAGTGTTGACTTTTGGCTACCAAAAAAATCATAGCCAAAGGTATAAAAACCTTTCCTATTATTTTTAGCTACATTTTCATTTTGTCCCCTAAAATATTGTCAAATTTTCATAACTAAAAATTATAGGTGACATTTTATAAAACCATCGCTAAAAATATTTAGCTATGCATCATTTCTGTAGCTAAAATCTATTAACAAAGTTTC
>JANZLH020000147.1:411141-426586 GCA_026770325.2 Erythroxylum fimbriatum | reverse complement strand
GTTTTAAAAACGTCGCAAAATGCCTTATTTTTTGTAGTGATTATCGGCACAAGTCATTTTTAGACCTTCTGCCAAATGATAAGGAGCAAATTTTACCTTTCGCCAAGATAATTGTCTCCTATATTTGTAATTTTGTTTTGCTAAGAGGTTCCTGAGTAATGGATTAATGCAGGGCATGATCGGATAACACGTCTTGATTTATGCTACAAAGGTTAATAATAAGCATATCGTCACCGAGTTTGGAAATATAGCTTTAAAAGTTGCCATGCAATCGCATGTGAACCAATATGTTGATACCTGTATTTCGTGAACCCTTCACCTTTATCTTCCCCGTGCTAGGGTACTTTCATTTGTTCAACTTGGATTACTGAATGTTCCGTTTTACCTGCTGTCAAGAATAGATGGTTCGCATTTATAACAGTTAATATTTATCACGAACTTCTTATGATTTATCTTTTTTTCCAGTGCTCTGTTCTTGCAAATTCTTGTGAAGAAGGTAGTCAATCGCATAGCGACCAGAGAAGGAAGCAATCCTAACCTGGCTATTGGGGAGACAGAAAAGCATTCTTAAAGTGGTGCTGCTACCCTCCCAGGACTTTGGAGCCAACACACAAATGTTCTTTTGTGATAAAACACCCTTCCCTTGTGAGTTTCTTTTGGTCATTTACATTTAAAACAAGCACTATTGGTGTAAAACACAGTTCTCTGAGAATTCTCAATAAAAGATTATATGAATGATTTATTTATCTTAAAAAAAAAAAATATTATATGAATGATATTTAAACAGAGTAAAGAACTACACAACACGAACAAGCAGAAGCAAGCAACTGATAGATAAAGGTATATTGGTGTGGTTAGACGCAACATTCAATACAATAATATTGGAGAATATGTCAACAAGTATAATTTCTAGCCTAACCTACCATTTTGTGAAGGCTATCCATAAATTCACTAACAGCACAGAAACAACACCATGGGACTTGTGTTGCCTCCATAATCGAATTCTGTCCCCCTCTCTTTATCAACGCAGACAGCATATATATGTATATATATATATCAGCAACTAAGGAGAAGAAGCTGCCCTAAAGACGAGGAAGTTGAGAGACTCCACTGCGAAATAGATGAAAGTCCCTTCTGTATGAGTAAAGAAACCACCAAAGTTGGAACCCACCACGCATTGCCATATTCCACCAAAAACCTTGTCGAATTCCTGCAAATTATAATTTAAAGAACTAAGCATTCCTTTTTCTGCGAGAATATTTCCAGGTTTTGATAACGTATATATGCCATCCCATGAATATGAAAGGTTCTGAGTGAAATATGAGAATTGGGTTCGGAACCTTAACATGTAGGTCATTGTGGGAGAGATTTCATAACCTCAAAAAACTAAAATAGAAATTGGTAGCTGGCGGGTATTTATAATTAGAAGCAACAATACCTTCTTGAGATAAGTGGCTATAGAGATGTAATCTGAAACGTCACAAACATCAAGGGCCTGAGAAGCAGAATCCATGGCTTTCATTTGCATCTCCACTGCCATGTCTGTTTCTTTCACCAATGCTCTTCCCTTCAGCATCTTAACTATTCAGTTAACTTCCAACCCTTCTTCCGTTTGTACTCTTTTCCTTTTTATTCCCTCATACTGTACATACATATGAATAGGAGCTTAATCAGAGTGCGTGCGGCGAGAAGCTTCACTTTTTTCCAGCGCTTAATAATGACAAAAATGAATGAATGGTTCTTCTAGTGGGATGACTTTGAAGTTGGCCACGTAAAACCGACCCTTTTGTTTCTTTCTGCTGCATTTTCCTGTCTGCATTTACCACCACCTTTCCCCTTTTACTTTTCAAACTGTCTTTCGGGAATAATCTGAATTAGTACAAATTGGAGACATACTAAAAGTCAACAGAATTAGTGAGTGTACTAGACTCTAAGACTCCCACAATTTTATCGTTTACTTCAAAATTGACCTTTAGCACAATTATACAAATATGGCTTATTTGATCGACAGCCATCAATTTTACAAATATGTCAACATTTAGAGAAACCTTTAACACAATTTTTTTTTTTTTTTGAAGAAGAAGACTTAGTTGCCTTCGTAAATCAAAAGGAATGAAAATTGGAAAAAATCAAGACTCAAAACTAACAAATTAAGGTTATTTTTGGATTATTAGGGTTGAACACCCCCATGCCATGTTGTTGGTGGACATGACCATGTGGGTGACCATGTAAATTTCTGTAACCGTATACAAGTTGTATGATGATGTTTCGTCTGTGTTGAGGTTAGATATGCTTGTCTTGATGTTAGACACCACAATGTCCATATACTATAAGAGTTGCTAGAATCATGTATCAGTATCAGCATGACTATTGAGTATTTGAGTAGGATTGGAGACATTATCACTAGACACGTTCGTATTGGTGATTGTGTCTACTGTAAAACCCTATTTTTTTTACAGGGAATAAAAAACAAATATGAAGGGCACCAGAAGACACACGAAAACGAGTTCATAGTGAGAGAGAGAACATGAAGCTCTCATATTCCTTTGATATAGTAGCATTGTAGACGATAACTTGAGCTGAGAGTATTTCAGTCTTTGGCCTTTTTTGTGCGGATTAAAGTTTGTTTATGATAATTTGTTTGGTTCACTGAGACTAATAGTATTCTTCTACTACAAGTTTTAGGGTTTGATTTTTTTAGAATTAGTTTGGAGTATTATTGATTTAGGATATCGATATGTACTATATCCTGGAACTTTATTGGATTGCATACTGTTATATTGTGATGATGTTTTGAGTTAGGGTGTGAAATTTGTAAAGTTTCTATTTGATTTAGTAGAATTACTTGTCGGGTCAACCATAATTTTTCTGTCTATACTAGAGGGTTATTTGGTAAATTTGGTGTTCTATTTATTTTTGGTCATATATATTATTCGTTTTGATTATTTATTACAATTGTGTTACTTGAAATTGGTTGATTGTTCTTGTTGATATTGTGGGTATTATTGTTTGGAGCCCTATAATTGCTATTAGAGCCATAAATATGGAGAATAGTATAGTTCTATAGTTAAATTGACATCGATCAATTATTATATGGAGACTCATGATGAAATATCTTTTGTATTGCAGAGATCTTAACAACTCAATTGATATGCAAAAGGTAAAAAAAACACAACGTTTTTGTAAAACCCCAAACTTTTCCTTTAATTGAATATAAATTTTTATTTTGGTGAATAGTATTTTTAGATGAATAGTAAATTTGGGTGAATAGTAATTTTTGGAGGATCTAACCCTAAAATATTGAAAAATATTTGGAATAAGTATTAAAGTTTAATGATATTGAAACGGATCAAAAATAAATCTGATCGGATGGATTGCAGGAGTTCCAAAAGGTTAGGATTAAAATGCCCTTTTTGGAAAATAATAAGAATTAATGATTTAAAACCCATTCGGATTTTTTTAAAGCATCCAATCAAAAAGTGTTGACCTTAATTATAAAATTTCATCGTTAATTTGATAATAATACAGTCACAGAATATTTTCATAATTTAATTCGGTTAGTTGGAGAATTACATTCATTAAGGGGAAATTTGGTCTTTTACATAGCGTTAGTGGATTAATGAGTCATTAGAAGATGACCAATTAGAGAGTGACATATGTATCATTAATGGGGAGTATAAAAAGCAAAACTTAAGACAAATTGCTTCATTCTTTTAACATAACTGTGAGATTGAAACAAAAATTAAAAAAAAAAGAATCAAAGGTGAAGTTTCGCCCAAGGAGAAAGAAGAAGAAGAGAGCAGCTGTTGTTGATCGGTTTTGAGTTGGATTTGAAGAGATCTTGATCAAGCCTAAGTATTCATCAAATACCCAAAAGATTAGAGGAAAAAGTGGTAAGTTTTCCTAGCTTAAATTTATAATTTTAATGGGTTTTTGAGTGAGATGGATGTGTTTAAGATCAATGGTGATTTTTGACTTGCCAAGGACTAGATAATAAGCTTAAAAGCATTTAAGGGTTGAAACCAAGAAAGTAAACCAAGAAATCAAGATTGGAAGAATCAACCATGGCTAGGTCTTTTTAGTGTGATTTGACCTAAAAATTCTATTATGATGTTTTATGATGTTCATAGCATGGTTTTGATGCTAATGAAGTAAAGAAATGAAAAAGAATTGACTTGGAATTGAATTGTAAAAGTTTAATGTGAAATATGTTAAGTTAAGCCTTAAGGGCATTTTTGGTATAAAAGTATGACTATGATGTAATGACCATGTGAATGTGATTAGAGACAGTCATTAAGTGTATTTGTGGCATTGGAATTGTTAAATGAATTGTTATGTTATTAATTGGAAAAGCTTAGTATATGGGGTGTATATGGAAAGTAATGAAGTTGAAATAGTCTATGAGGTGTTTGGATGGTGCTTAGCATAGAAATTAGGTGAATAGTGTTGAAAAATTGGAAAGAAAATGAAATGACAATATAAAGATATATGGTGAGGACAATTTGGCCTTTAGAGGAAATGTAGTTGTTGGTGTTAGTTGTCAAAGTTTGATTATGGTTATGGTGAATTAATTGGGTGAGATAGTGTTTTAAAGAAATTGATAAGTTAAAATAGGTAAAAAGATGGTATTTAAGTAATTTTCGAATTTAAACTATGTAACGGAGAACAATAGGTTAGCTTACAGATGTAAGTAAAAATACGATTAGAGTACGTTTTATGCGATTAAATACTAATCTCGAATTCGGTTAAACCGAATATATAATTTTAATGCTTTATTTTTTAATATGAAAATAAATGCCTAAGTGAAATGCGATTTGTTTAAGTAAAGGAGAGGCACAAAACGCGTGAGTGTGCTTGGCGAATATCACAAGCTATTTCAACATGTCATTTTAACTTCTAAATCTTGAAAATGTACTAAATATCACAAGTTGTTTCAACACAGGGGTAATATTAGGTTACCATTTTCAATCTCAAATTTCAATATCATTCATCCCGAATTAGGTCTAGATTTCTTCTAAAGATTTTTAGTAATATGTCTTAGGTTTCTGTTCCGATTAGAATCTCCTAATTTGTAGGTTTGTAGATCTAGTTATGGCCAAAACATTGGGATTGGTTCAAGTTAACCTACGATAGAATTCCACTACACATTTCTCCCTTGTCATATTCAACTAATTCCATACAAAGAAACACCAAAGTAATACTGAGACAACAATGATCTTAAACACATCCATCTCACTCAAGAAAACCCATAAAAATTATAAATTTAAGCTAGGAAACTTACCACTTTTTCCTCCAATCTTTTGAGTATTTGATGAAGACTTCAAGATTCTCTAAATCACCATCAAATTCCATAAAAAATGACTACACTCTTCTTCCACTCTCCCTGGCCAATGTTAACCCTTGGCTTCTCTTCTTTTCCCTTTATTTTTTTGTCTCTCACGTTACTCTCTCATCACTCTTACGTTTATTTTGAAAGAATGAAGCAAAATGTCTTAAGTTTTGTTTTTTATACTCATTTAATGGATTACTTATGTCACCTTCCTATTTGTTATCACTAATGACTCATCAAACACATGTAATAATCTCATTGCTCATCTCCAATGACTCATCATTCCACTAATATCATGTAAAAAGACCAAATTGCCCTTAATTAGTATAAAAAGACAAAAATGCCCTTTAATGCATTTAAATGACCAACTAGCCGAATTAAATCCCAAAAACATTCCACAATTGTCTTATTTTCAAATTGACGATGAAATACTCTAATTAGGGTTAATACTTATTGATTGGATACTTTTAAAATTTTTGAATGGGTTTAAAATCATCAATACCTATTAAAAGGGTATTTTAGTCTAATAATTTCGGATTACCCAAATTCTATTCAAACAACCTCCGTTTTGACCCGTTTCAATTCCTATGAACTCCAACCCTAATTTTGGAGCTTTTCATCATATTTTGAAATTATTCGGTAACTTTTTGATTGCTTAGAAGAATTTTTGGATTGAATCTAGAAATCACTAAATGTCACAGAAATTATCTGAAATTCATTCAAAAGTGTCACCTAAATCTCTAAAGCACATTTCGGGGTTTTTAAAGCTCATTCTGTAGCTTGACGGAGTTTTCGGAAATTTTTCAAAAAAAATTTGGTCGAGTCTAGAATTATCTCTAGTTTATCCGTGATCTCCGTTATAACCTTAATAACACATTTAAACGCTTAAATTACCCTAGTACATCATAAATAGAGCATACTCTATAACATGCATGTACAACACATTACACACTACAATTATCGAACTAGGATATTACAAATCATTAGGTATTAGAAGAAAAAGTTTGAGTCACCCAAAGCTGGGCTCTTGTACATACCACTATCTCATATTTAGTAGGACGAGATTTGGAGATTACCTTGTTAGCCTTATCGCAAACAACTGTTGGGTTAATTACTGCCGTCAAAATCCCATAATCCCCATGTATACCCCCTACCTTTCTACTAGGAGATGCTAAATCCAATGCCTTAACTCTACCCAACTCCATGTGCTCCAAAGTATCATTAGATGGTAGATTTAAGACTAATGCATCCTTCATAATTTTTTGATTCTTAATTTGATCCTTAGTCTCCTCATCATCTAACAAGGAAAATATATTCTTGGTAATAATAATCCCTTCAACAGTAACAACAACAGGAAGTTTATCAACAGCTCCCTCACATTTGGATAATACAACCACTAGATTTTCTATTTGGACAGCATGCTCATTAGAATCGTCATCAAAATCTTTAACCACAACAACTTCAAGGTTTATCTTTTAGACAATGACAACAACAAGTGTAACAGAGTCTAGAATAATCGTAGTAGTACCAAAGCTCACCAAATCTATTGAAGTCATAGCAGTCAAACCAGACCCCAAATTGTTCGTCGACGCAACTACATTACTTGTATCAGTATGTTCATCCGTAACAACATCAATAATACCATCATCGTGAGTTTTTTTTTTTCAGAATTTCTTGATGTTTTTCATATTTTTCTTTCTATGTTTCTGTCTCCACTAGATTCTCCAACTCCATTATGATAGGTTCTTTACCTTTATTGATCTATTTCACAACCTTAGAAGTCTCAACACCCTTCTTGGGCAACCATTTTTTCTGCGGCATAAACTTGTCTCCATTAAGCGCTCTTCAATTCTTCTCGTTGTGTCCAATCTTTTGGCAATGGAAACAATAATTCGGAATATCTTCATATGCAATATTTTTCCAGAAGCCCGAATTCCCATTCTTCAAACAGAAACGACGAGGCAACTCCTTCGAAACATCCAACTCAAGGCAAATTCTCGTTGCCCCAGGTCTTGCCAATGTTATCGTTAAAGCATCGACTTTTAGGGGATTTCCAACAATTCATTGAAATGACTAAGATATAGTTATAAGAAAGACTATAATGATTGTTACACCTAAAATGACTTCATTCTTTCTTGTTTTTAGTCCACTTGGCTTTAATTTCCTTAAAACACTTTTGAATTGTATTTGATACTCCATTTGGCTAATTTTTATCCTTTGATCACTTTTTCCTTCCATTAAGCTTGATCTTTGATTTTTTTTTGGCTTAACTCTATGAAAAATTACCTTATTTATATTACCAAAGATAAAAATATTAAAAGTAACACATATTTTTGTCATCAAGATCATAACTTAGAACCCTACGTGGTTTAACAAAGCACATGTAAGACACTTCTCTTTTTGAATGGTCACTTTTAGAGTCATTTGAATCATCCCAAGTAAAGGCTTTGAGAGCCTTCTTTTCCTTATAATCTGGCTTCTCCTGATTACAATTGTTTTCATGTTTCTCACCATTTATAAAATGGCATTTAGACATCATATAATTCGATTTCCTTTACTCAGATCAAATAATGTTAGTTGATTTCCTTTAGGAACCAAACTTACCCTTCTTAAAATCACTTCTCTTAGAGAAATTCTTTCTCCTTAACAACTTCTTAAACTTTCTAGTGATCGTGTTATATCATCCTCATTACTACCACTTGAGTATGCCTTTTCCTTTTCACCTAAGTCTTAGTTTAATCCCTTAAGTTCCAATATTTGTTTATAAGAACCACCTCTTCCTTTTGTGTTTCGTTAATCCTCATCATCTAATGGTAGTACATTCTGGCTTTTTGAATGGTCGTCATTTTATCTTCACACATCTTTAGAAGAGACCTAAGTAATTTTCTTACCATAATGTTAGTATAAGATTTTCCTAGTTCAGAAGCATTTACGACATCAATGAATCTAGTATAATATTATTGAAATATTTCGTTATTGTTTAAATATTTCGTCATGTTCTATTTAGAAAGATTTATATTAGTGTACAATTATGTGTACTTTTCTCTCCTTGACTTAGTTAGTGTCCTTATATATGACTTAGAATATAGTATATACAAAATGTTATGCCATTACAATTTAAAGAAATAAGTTTCTTGTCTTAGATATCTTATTTTTTCTTTTCTTTAGGAGCTCTCTTATCATATAAAGTTTTAAATAGGCCATTAGAAACAATTTTCCACAAGCTAATTTCTTCAGCCGTAAGAAAGAACTTTCTTTTCTCTAAAATGGAAAATCATTTCCATAAAAGATGAAGCCTTATTATTTTTTTAGCCCTTAGTTAGCTGAAGATGATAATTCCCCAAAGTATGCGATGATGATATTTACTCAAAATTTCATTTAAAATCATTATAAATGAGACTCTCTTTATTAGTCCTTATTGGCAATAGTAATAAATATGTAGATTTTAAAGTAGAGAAAATGACTAATAATACCAAAATATTCCAAGTCTTTTTTAGTTAGTAGACTTATAATTTTGAGTATCTAGATGATGTACCAAATGAATACAATTGCTTTAATGCAATATGTTCTATTTGATTAAATAGTGTTATGAAAGTTTATAAAAGCAAAAAAATTGGTAGTCAAATAAGTGCAATAAGTAATAAGAGTAGAGATGAGATACTGTAAACCAATTTTGTAGTAGTTTGGAAAATACCCAACCTATATCCATCTCTAATTCTCACCTAGGATTCAACTATTTTCTTCTTTCAAGGTGTAAAGGAACCATCTTACAAAAAAATATTTCTTTATCTCAGGTAAAGAGAAATCTTTCTACAATATTCCTTGATGGTGAAGAGGAACCATTAGCTTTTTAAATCCTAAATTTAGTAAAAATAGCCCCTAATTAATAATTGCAACATGAATCAAACTTAGCTGCTCACTTTAATCCTCTACAAACCATAATGAATGCACATCTATTTATAGCCAACAACCCTTCAAATAATCGTTAGAGACATAAACTAGTTGTTATAATAACTAGTTTTTAGGCATGATAGATTAGCTGATGACCTACCTTCGACTAATCAAAACCTGTTCAACTGGGGCATCGGCTAGCTAAAAAAATGCACCTATTTTTATCCTCAACTTATTTGGTATTAGTGAAACCCCTCTACAGACTAATGATTTAGAAGTTGGCAAATAGACTAATTAAATATCTAGTTAAGGCAAAAACAACTAACTATATCTCTAAATTGTCTTGTATTTGGCTAGTCTATCTAAATCCTTAGGCTAATTGAACCTTTTCATAAATTAACTTTCAAAAGCACTTTAAATGATCAATTCTCATCACTTCAAAATTTTTCAAAAGCATGAAACACTTTATTTTTAAGAAAAAACTTAACTATTTTTCAAAGCTCTATAAATTTTGTTTAAGATTAAAAAAGTTTTTCTTTGAAAAATCAAAATTTTAATTTCTTATAATAAATAAAAAATCACACATTAATATTTAACATAATTTTTGTGCATATAAAGCCTTTAAAATATTAAAATGTTTAGGATATAAGAAAGATTATATTAATTTTTACACATTGGAAGGTATTGAATCTTCCTCAATTTTGACCCACTTGGTTTGATTTCCACTTCAACAATATTAAAGATCTTTAACTTTTTTCATTCCTTACTTTTGACTTTATAAGTCACTTGATGCATGACTTTACTTTATATCATATCTTTTGGCTCAATTAATTCATATGATTAAGTAATTTGATTTTGTTTTCCTTTAATCACTAAAGCTAAAACTTACAAGAAATTATATTTAATTATCATCAATTCATTCAATACATAGGAATCAATAAATAGCAAGTGTAAGTGTGCTCCACTTGTTATGTAAAAATAATTTAATGATAAAGTGAAGAAGTCCTTTGATCATCGCATTATGGATAAAGAACGAAAAATAAGCAAAACATTGGTAACACCACCACTTGGTTAAAACTGCCAAATTTGCTTTAAAGCAAGCTTAAAATAAACTCAATTTAAACCCAATTTTCATTGACTATCAAGAAAAAAGAGCAGTAAGCCTTATTAAAATTTTCATAGGCTGTCAAATTCGAACATTCTTTGTTGAAGCACAGGTCTATAATGTAATATCCTGTTTTCCGGAACATGCTTAGGGTTTGACCCTAGATTAAGTATTGCATATACATGCATAACATTAGCATTCATACACGAATTTATATTTGAACACATTATAAAGATAGCATATGCACTCAATTGACTTATTCCGGGGTATGAGAGAAGTTAAGTGAACATAATGTGAATTGTGATTTGGTATTCTTGAATTTTGGTATGTTCGGATTTCAATTAGTAAATTGGGATTAAATGTTATTAATTGGAAGATTAATGGATTAAATGTACACTTGGACTAGGAAAAATACCAAGTGGCTAGATAAATTGATACATGAAAATTTGGATGATTTAGCCTATAATTGAGTGACATTTGGCATAGTTAAATGAGTAACAAATGGACAAGTAATTAATTGACAAATAGATTAATCATTGTGTGACAAATGGGCTGGTAAGTTGATGACAAATAGCATAGTTGATTAATGGAAAAGTGACCTAGTTAGTTGAAGACATTTGGCAGCACCTATGCTTGATAAGTGCTGAACATGCCATAATATATATGGCTATTCAATTACATGACACCTAACACCTTAGCTGGTGAGTTTCTGCATGAGTAAGTTTCGTTTAGCACATTTCTCTTCTTCTTTCTTCTCACCTACCACCAAAACCCTCACTTCTTTCATCTCCCTATGTATGTTTATGCTTATGTCCAATTTATATACAAAAATCCATGTTTTACCCTCACAAAATTAACTAAAAGATCAAAGTTGTCCACATGTTCCAGCCTAAATCCAACCAAGTTCTACCTTGAATGTGTGATGTTTTTGCTTGCTTGGAATACTGAATTGGCTTGATCTTTTGAGCTGGAATTGGAGTTAAAAATTTAAGTAAATGATTAGTGTTTATATCATGTTATCATAGAGAATTGATGATGATGAATTAGGAAGAATTACATATGATGTTAATGATTGATTGTGCTGGAAATTTTTGCATGAACTTGGAAGTTTTTCTGTTTTGTTTTTGGTATATGAAAACCGTGGGATATAGATTGACTCATGGATGAATTAGGTCTAGATTTGAAGTAGAATTAAGGTGGATTTATGCCAAAGAAAGATATTAATTTGATGTTCTTGAATTGGTAAAGAAATAGGACTATATGCATAATAATGTAAAAGTTTCTGGTTTGATAATTTATGAGCTATTAATTGAATAATTTTGAATTGGAATAAGAGGTAATTGATGAGGAATTAGAGTATAATTCAGGTCTAATAGAGGTATAATTGATGAACTATCAAGAGGCTATTTAACTTTGGTATAAAGTGTAAAAAAATCTGGAAAAACGATAGAAGAATTGCTGGAATATGTTAGCTGTAGTGTTTTCACTGAACATACATCGGTATTTTGGCCATAACTTGATCTGTAGATATCCAAATGGGATGATTTTAAGTTTAGATTACATTAGAGACATATGGCTATATTTTTCATGAAGGAATCAAATTTAGTTCTGTCTCTAAGAGTTTCGAAATTTGGATTGAAGTTGAGTTTTTGTATTCTGTCACTGTTTGAGAATAGTCTGTATAATTTTAGGTACAACTTGCAGAATACTAAACCAAATTGTATGAAATTTAGTTCATTAGAAACTTAAGATATATGAGAACATTTTTTTAAAAGAATGTATTTCCTAATTACTTCATTTTCCATGTCATAATGGCCATACAAAACTAACCCGAAACCTATCCTGAGAAAATCTAGAAAACTAATGAAGGAATTGGATGGGAACTTTTGGATAACCCATGCCACGATTGTGGGAAGCCATATATGATTGTGGAAATTGCATAGAAGTAAAGAAAATGTTCTTTTGTGTGATTTTTGAACAAATTAAGGATAACATATTTAACTATGATGCATTTGGACTTGATTAAGGTTTAAAAAGAACAAAATTTAATGTTGGAAAAGTTGGTTAAATGTGTGATAAGTTTTGATAGTTAATTGATGTTATACTTCAAGGAAAAGAATGTTGGATAATAATGCATCTAAGTTTGGATGAATGAGTATTGAAGAAAATAGGGTATTTATGAATGAGAATTGGGTGAATGTATGAGTATATGTTGCTGGAAAAATTTTGGTGAATGTATAGATTTAGCTTGCTAAAATTTCAGATGTAAGGTACCAATTGTGTGTGTATTATAAGAAGCTTTTTGATCATGGAAATTTTTAAGGATAAGTGTAAAGTATGATTGATGAATTTGGAGTAAATCAAGCTATTTAAAGGGACAAACCTGATTACAAAATGGTAGTATACAAAGTATGATGTTGAATGGTTAAGAAAGTTGAATAATGGGAAAAGACAATTGAACATGACATATGTGTATACGTGCACAAATGAATATGTATTTGATTGATCGACTTTGTAATGTGAATTAAGTGTGAATTGTATGATTATAGATGCTCAAGTCAGATGCCATTCAGACATTGTCAGACCATCTAGACAATAGCATAAATTAGAGCGTACTATAAGTCAACCTAGATAATCTTCCTAGGATTGATTTATTCTGTTTAACTTCTAATTATTGAACTGTTTGTGATTTGTTTATGAATATTGGAAGTGTTCTGTTTGCATCTGAATTATGAATGATACCTGCATACTCAACTAAAGTTGAATGTCAGACTTAGGTCCGATGAATATGAGATTCTGTCTGTGCATTATAAGTGAATGCTATACATGACATATTCTATTATTTGATGCATTTCATAACATGCATGTTTAGATAAAGGCATTGTGATCAAAGTAGCCAATCTGAAAGAGCTTTAAGCTCAGAATTCTGTACAGAGCTTTACTCCGTGATTTTTGTATTTAACTGAGCCCAATAGGCTAGTATTCGTATCTATATCTGAAAGGCGCTCGATCACAACAAATAATAACGAATTTGGAGTCTCATATTGTAACATCTTATTTTCATACTAAGGGTTAGAACCCTAGATTTCAGTAATTGAGAAACAACCATGAGAGATTAGAAAAATGCATTTCATGCTCATGCATAATGTTAATATACACATATGTGAATATTGATTTTTGCACATTAAAATGATTGTGTATGCATTCATTGATATTTTCAGGTATAATTGATCTATAAATGTTATTATATTTGGAATTTTGAATTATATGTGTTAAGAATTGATTTGGAGAGTATATTTATTGACTCAAAATTTTTAGTGAAAATTTGGAAAAATTCTAAAATTTTGGGTAGTTTTGGACTAGGAAAAATGCCAAGTGGCAGAACAATTGATGACCAGTTGGTAGAAATAAATATTAAGTGGCAGTAGAAATTTTAATATGTGACATTAAGATTTAATGACAAGTGTCATTGAAAATTGAGAGAAATTTGGGTTAAAAATTGGAGACAAATGAACTAGTAGATTAAAAGGCCACTTATTTAAATCACGAATTTTGTTAAGTGGTCTTGTCACTTGCCACACCACTTGTCACTTGCTAATTATGATACATGCTTGTCTCATCTCCATTTTCTCCATTTTCTTCATCTTCTTCATTTGCTCTCTTTTTCACTCACGACACCTCACTTCATCATGTTGACTTTTGTCCAACTTTTTCACTTTACTTCTTCAAGATTCATTGTCTTTTCCATCTTGTTACTAAAAGACCCAACTTATTCCACCTTAAAAGGGTGATGGTCGTATATGTTGGAGGAGCTAGGATTTCATGGTGATTGAAGAAGCTTTGGGTTAATCAAGTAAGTAACCTATTAATCTTCATGGCTTTGATGAATGAAACATGTTTTGATGATAGTTAGAGGTTAAATGCTCATAAAATGAGGATGGGTACATGCTAAAACGTGAATGAGAAATGTGGGTAAATTCATGTCTTGCTTTGGTGTTTTGATGGGTAATAAATTATGGAATGATATAATGTTAGATTAAGTGAGTAAATGGTGTTTAAAGTGTGTAGGAAAAATGTTAGCTGTGACATTTTCCACTAATTATGAATCTGTAATTTAGCCTTAACTTGTTTTGTAGATATCCAAAAGAGATGTTTTTTATTTGGATTAAATTAGAGACATTTGGCTACATTTTTTATGAAGACATTGAATTCGAATTCTGACTTTAAGAGTTTCAAATTTTGACTTGAAGTTGAGTAGTGGGTGCAGTAAATTGATGGATAAATACATGTGTTTGTGTTCTATTTTGAGAGTATGAAAACTATGAATGATGAGTTGTTATGTAGATGTTATGAGTTGTGAATTAAGGGTATAATGAAAGTGAAAGTTATGTTAACCAACATTTTGAGTTATGTTTTTGAAATGAGATGAATTAAGGTGATAGTTAGAAGTGAAATGAAAGTGGAAATGAAGATGAATATGTACGAAAAGTTGATAAATGTGTATATATGTGTATGCTCTGTTATTAGCGTTCATGATCAATCATGGACTATAATTTGTTTGTGGATGATATTGAGTTGAAATAGAGTTAGAATGATAGGGAAATGATGAGAAAATTAAACTAGAAATGATAGGCCATGCATAAGGTAGTGAATGTAGCAAGTAAAGAGTTAGAAATTTGGAAAATGAGAATGCAATTGGATAGGTTTGGGGCAAGAGGCATAACTTTTTATGTAGAACTCGGATTGAGGTCATTTAAGTATGGTTTTAAAGAGGACTTCAAGTTAAAAACTTCTATAAAGACCTCGAGAAGAGATTTTAATGTTTAGAGGGTCAAAAATTTAAGTTTCTATAAGAGACCCATAAAGGTCTGCTTAGCAGACATGCATGTCCGCATAACGGACATTCACGGGTCATTTGGTCTTAATTAAGGCTTAAATGGGACTTGGAATGAACCTAGAATTATGCTTTGATTTAGTGACTAATGGGTGATATGTTTGAAGTGATTATTAGGGTTATAACTTAGTGAATGAATGGATGATATCAAAGTACCAAAGGTATAATGGGAATGAAGATATGCATATGATTATAGTTATGATCCAAAGGAGTTGAGTAATATGTA
>JANZLH020000147.1:389126-406478 GCA_026770325.2 Erythroxylum fimbriatum | reverse complement strand
ATGCCCATTTGCTTCTTTCATTCACCTTAAAATGAGTCTAAAAAGACTAAGTTACCCCTCTCCTTATTAGCCTTTAAGTTTAAAATACAAAATGAACTTCCTAATTTGCCCTCACTTCATCTTATTCTTTTAATTCTAACAAATTATCAAATGTCTAATTTAACTAAAATCCCTTCATTTAATTTCTAAAATCCACACAAGCTCTAATTAAACCTAATTCCTCATTTAATATTTCTTAACCTACGCAATTAAAATCCTCAATTTTTATTCTAACCAAAAGAGAACTATTAATCTAAACCTCAAAATAATTTAAACATGCTTATTGATTATGAAAAAAGAATCGGGGCCCAACAGTTAGAGTGAAAATTTAGAGGAGACTACTTGTGGAGGGAGCATACTCCACAAGTTGCGAGCTTTGGGGCAGTCACGTACATGTAGTGAAGTTTCTTCTAATTGGCAATGGTAGCACACAACATCAGTTGTTAACTGTTTGTGAACTCGTTGTTGATTAGAAAGTAATTGATCATATGAGAGGAGCCAAAGGAATGAAGAATTCATTGCGGGCCCTGCCACTGCCATATTGCCTTCCAAAACCCATTGGACGAAACGTCTTCATGATCCATGATCATGGAATATGCGGATGTAGTAGTGAACTTCCCATTGTCCGACATTCCCCAAATTAGCTTATCAGGCACTAAGTAGGGCTTAGGTGCAAAAATACCCGCTATGGCCATGCAAATTGAAGAAGGGAGTAGAGTTTGGAATGCTTCCCATTTCCAATTACCTGTAATGTCCACAAAGTGTTGAATGCGGAGATCAATAGTTGCTTGTGGAATAGGAGCCGCTGTATGGGAAATAAGAGGTCCCCAATCCCTAACCCTGGGGTCTAGTCAAAATCGAGTCCTAGATCCATAGCAGATCATCCATTTCATGCCCTGAAGAACATGGTGCCAAGTAACTTTGATGCTCCTCCAAACCATCGAACCACCTGTTGCATCAAGATAAGTGGGAATGTTGTTAGCATCAAAATTATACTTAGCAGAGAAGATTTGTACCCATAACGCTTTAGGCTTAGAAACCATTGACCACCCTAGTTTTGCTAGTAAGGCATCATTGGTTTCTCAAATTTTTTGAATGCCAAGGTCCCCATCTCTTTAGGTTGACAAACTTTGCCCTAATTTACCAAGTTTAACCTTTTGTTGTCATGAGTCGAGCCCTACAGAAACTGACGTATTGATTTCTCTATATCATCACAAAGATGGTGAGTCAGTCGTACCATCTGTATAGTGTAAATGGGAACGATGACTGATTGTGTCAATATGATTCGTCCTGCGATTGACAATAGATTGGTTGTCTACCCCAAGAGACATTTTTGAACTTTTTCAAGAATATGTTGATAGGTTCTTTTATTAACTCGCTCGTGCAAAAGGGGCATACCAAGATAGCATCCTAAATCATTTGTTTGCTTGAATCCCAATTCGCTGCTTAAATAGTGCTCCTTTAAGTGATGTATATTCTTGGAATAAATCAACGAGATTTGTCTTGACTGACCCGTTGTCCTGATGCTGCATAAATAGTATGTAAAGTGTCTCTAATCTCGTACACCTGTTCAATGGAAACGTTTGAGAATAGAATGAGATCATCAGCAAAAACAAGTGAGAGATAGAAAACCCTCTTCTACTTAACTTAATTGGCCGCCATCTTCTTTGAGCCACTGAGTTATTTATTAAGTGGCCCAGTCTTTCCATACATAGTACGAAAAGATAAGGCGATAGGGGGTCTCTCTGTCGAATACCTCCGGTGGGAGTGAATGCGTTGCTAAGTTCGCCATTCCAATTTGCTTGCATAGAGACCGAGGAACGACACTTCATTATCAAATTTATCAACGATTCAGGAAGCCCAATATCGATGAGTGTATCGTTGATAAAATCCCAGGAAAGCTTATCGTAAGCTTTCTCAAGATCCACCTTGATAGCAAGTATTCCTTTCTGTCCTGATTTCCTTTTCATTTTTTGAATGACTTCTTGGACAATAATAATATTGTCTATGATCAATCTTCCTGGTACAAAACTGCATTGAGTTGGAGCTATGAGATCATCTAGGTGAGGTTTGAGTCGGTTGACAATAATCTTGGTAATAACTTTGTAAATCATTGAACATAAAGCTATTGGCCTAAATTATGTGATCGACATGGGAGTTGGAAGCTTTGGTATAAGAATCATAATGGTACGATTCAGTTCAGATTCTCAGGCTTTATGTCTAAAAATTTTCTAGATAAAAATTGTCAAAGACGGTCCAATGATGTTCCATTGAGATTGGTAGAATAAGAAGGTAAATCCATCAAATCCCGGTGCCTTATTCCATGCCAGATCAAAGAATGCGGCCTTGATTTCTTCAGGACTAAGTGGAGTTTGCATTTCAGTTATAGCCCTGTGAGAGAGTGAAGGAAAAAATCCGGTGATAGGAAGGTTCCTAGTTGATTGAATTTCTTTCGTGTAGAGTTGCTCAAGGAAATTCTTCGCTATTTGTTTTATACTCTCTGTGTCCGATCCTACGCAACCATTATCATCTTTTAGTGAAGCAACCCTCACTTTCCGGCGTCGGGCAATTGTGATAGCTTGATAATACTTCGTGTTTCTGTCTCCCTGGCTTAACCATTAACATCGTGAGCGTTGGTGCCAATAAAGCTCTTCTTGGCAAAGCACCTGTTCCAGTTCAGAACGGAGATATTCCTCTAGCTCTCGTAGAGAAGTCGAGTCTTTTTCTTCTAGAATGTTTTGAATTCCTTTCAGTCGTGCCATAAGTCTTTTTTTCTAATGAAAGATTTTGCCGAAAGTATTTAAGTTCCAATGCTGTAATCTTTCCAAAAAATTGCAGATCGCACCACTAAAATCAAATATATTAGGAATCCAATTATCTTCGACAATCTTTTCAAATCCTTCTTGTGTCAACCAAGCTGCCTGAAATCGGAAAGGCCTAGGGGTCGGAGGTATGTGCGTATGTTGATTAAGACTAACTAGGAGAGGTCGATGATCTGACTTTAAAAAAGGGCAGGTGAGTAATAAAAGTGTTCAGGAATTAGAGCAGAAAATTCTGTCTAATCTAGCAAGCATCTGTCCTCTACACCAAGTAAATTTTGGTCCTTAGAATCCTAGATCATGCAGTTGGCAATAGTGTACACAATCCTAAAACTGTGAATTGACTATTGGTTGGATTTTAGAACCTACCCGTTTGTCATTGCTCTCTAGTTTGACATTGAAATCCCTACCTAGAATCTAAAGTTTAGTGGTGACCCTAGCTATTTTTTGCAGATAATTCCACAGAAAATGTTGTAACGAATACGTAGGGCTAGCGTAAATGGCTGTGAAGTCAAAAGATGTTTGCCCTATTCAATATTAGTATGTATAAATTGTCGGTGAGCTAACATAATTCAGACAACTAAAGGAGCTTTCCATAATATCCAGATACCTCCCGAGAATCCTATAGCTTCCACCCTAAAAAAGTGCTCAAATCCCAAGCTCCTAATAACCTTCTTCGCGTGATGTCCACTGATTATTGGCTAGATCAAAACAATAAGAATAGGATGATGTATTCGAATATAATTCTTAATAATCGGCTTGAAGGTCTTACCTCCAGCCCCCTGGCAGTTCCATATGAAGATCGACATAAATAATTAGTAATAGACAAAGTAAACACTATTAAGCATGAGTGTTTACTGTGTTATCATCCGGAACCCTACAAGGGTTGGTCCTAGGATTCGGTTGACTCTCTTTCATCTGATAGTCATGTACAAGGCCGAGTTCACCCTCCAACATCGAGTCCATTTTAGTATCCGGTGGTCGAGAGGGAGGCAAAAGGTGTTCAGTAGGCGACGGTGGCAATGTAATATTCATGTAGAAGTTAGGCATATCCTTTGCCATGTCCCCGCAACCTCTTTCTGCTTGCATGGTCTTCGTAAAGGATTGGTCTTGGATTATTAACTCTGCATGAGATGGAATAGAAATGGCCACGTGTTGGGATGTGATTCGTTGGGACATCTTGGACGTCGTCATTGGAGCCGAAGTGGTTTTGACGTTATTATAGTGGGTCATGGGGGTGTTTAGGATGCGAGCTAGCTTGTTAGAAGCCTTAGGCTGGTTGCTAATCCTAACCGGTCCACTAAACGATGTCCGTTCTGGTCCAAAGTCTCTTGCCTTCAATTGATTGCTAGCTGTTTGTTGGAGTGGATTTTAGCTAGAGGATTTGCAGTCTTGCCCCGATGGTTCTCTTCAGTAGGCGTGGAGTTTCCCTTTACAGGTCCCATAGAAGTCTTGTCTGTCAGTATCATATACCTCGAGCCCCTCAAATCCTCGTGCTTGTCTCTGTCCTTCTTGTTGTTTCCTTGTGCCATTGCTCGATTTGGTGGCTGGCGAGTGTGGCGTTGTACTTGGATCCATGGTCTATAGACCTCCTTCCAAAGGGTGACTACCGCGCGGGTCTGCTTGGGATTCTGAAGGGATAGTCGACCCCATCTCTGCCATGATGTCACCTGTTTCCAGCTGCTCGTTGCGTCTTGTCGAACAAACCGTGACGCCATGGCCGACCAAATCGCAAGAGAAGCAGATCTGAGGCAAACTCTCGTAAGCAACCTTTATATTTTCACCATCTAGTTCTACGATTGAATGAAGAGGGGAGCTTAAGTCGATGTCGACTGTGACCCTCGCAAATTTGCCTCTCTGGGATTGTTGTGTGTTATCGTCAATCTTGACAAGTTGGCCAATCAAGTTCCTGAGTGCTTTGAGGATGGAAGGATGAAACCGAGCAACCAAGAGCTCTGGAAATTGAACCCAGGCAACAACATTCGAGATCTTTCCAGAAGAGGGGCAGAAATCTGGAGTTCATGGTTGCACGGACAAGACATGTCCAGATATCACTCATGGGCCTTATGTGAGCGCCTGCAGATAGTCCACTTCTTCGATAAAGTTAATCAGGTAAAAATCATTATCAATATCAACAATTTTCATGGGGCCATTTAGTTTTCACATTGAATTTAGTCTGGTTTTGAGCAAATTGAATCCCAACTTTCTGCCTAGTAATTTGATCACGACGACCTTTTCCTATTGTTTGTCAAGTTGTCTTCTGAATGTGCTGGATAATTCAATGCCCATTCCAAATTCCCCTTATACTAGGCTGATATCCCCTTCTGTAATTTCAATAGGCTCCTCTTCAGGTCAATCTAAGGGTATGTTTGGATGTGGATGGAGGGATGGAATGGAATGACCCAAATGACTCAGGCCATTGTTTAGGAGTCTATATTTTGTGACCTCCCAAATTAGGGGGTCAGGGATGGAATGGCATGGCTTGCCTTTCAAACTCTCTCTTATTTTATTTAAACTTCCAAACAATGGAGTGACCCATTTCATTTCATTCCATTCCACTCCATTCCATTCCGTTCCATTAATTGTCATTCCATTCCATTCCATCCTAAACTCCCAAACATACCCTAAGTGAGTTTGCGGGTTCGAATCTTCCTTATGTAGTTATATATGCAGCCGTTTAAAATTTGGG
The DNA here is from genome assembly GCA_026770325.2 of Erythroxylum fimbriatum. Classification (NCBI taxonomy): domain Eukaryota; kingdom Viridiplantae; phylum Streptophyta; class Magnoliopsida; order Malpighiales; family Erythroxylaceae; genus Erythroxylum; species Erythroxylum fimbriatum. The sequence goes on along the minus strand of JANZLH020000147.1, from coordinate 400,931 downwards.
ATAAGAATTTTGCTTTTAGTAAGGGACCTATTTGGTTCGAGTGGGGATTACTTTAAATGTGAATGACTTAAAAGTACCTTCCTATAATTATGACCCTTCTAAAATATCACGTATGAAAAAAATACGATTTAAATAATTAATAATTAAAGTCAAAGATTATTAATGAGAAAATAGAAGAATTCAACTGACTGAGCCGAACCGAACCGAACCCATTCTACAGTTCACATGGCCGCTTACCTCCCCATCAAGCTGTACTTGAATATAATAATATAGTTGTCATTTTGTTATTAGATAATTTGCTTTCCAGCTGCACTTACATCGGCTGTTTGTGTTTCTTCGCACAGTGAGCGGAGACCTAAACTCCCAAGCCTTTGTCTTGTCCGTCTTCTCTTTTCTTTTCTCTTCTCATCTCAAAGCCAGCAAGGGAAAAGAAAGAGGGGAGAGAGAGGCTTAAACAGTGTTGTTTGGTTTGTTTGAGTTGATTAATTAAAAATTCCAACTTTGTTCAAGTGATGGGCGACGAGAAATCCACGATTGGGATAGGGACTAGTAGGGACCGCGAGCGAGATCGAGAACTTCTCATCCCCGTCGCCGATTCCGCCGCCGATGACGCCTCTTCTAAACCTTCCTCCTCTTCCACCTCCTCCCATCACTCTGGCCGAGAGGTTTTTTCATATAATTTTTGTCCTCTTTGTTTACTGTTTATGGAGGAGATAGTTTCTTGTTGAATTTTGGAATTCTGATATTGTTTTCAAGCTTGTTATGTGGTGGTTTAAGTTTCAGATTTCATTGAATTTGGTGCAATTTCATTAGATTGGACTTCAATTTTCTATCATTTTCTTTCATTTTTCTTGATAGCATCCATGAAGGTCTTATATAATGGACCTTTATATGCCTTTTCTTTTTGTTTCATTTATGAGAATTGACTTGATAGAAGTGTTTGTCTGGGCGAATTGATTGAGTGATTGATTTTCAGCGTTTGGTAGACTGTTGTTTGTGGAATTCTGGCATATTCCACATCAACAAAGAATGAAATAAACCCGTTGGATGAACAGCATGAGAACAAGTCATGGATGCAGCAGATGATTTTAGCTGATTCAATCACCGATATTCTTTGATAAGCTAAATGATTCTCTGGTATATGGTTTTATAATGAGCCATTCATTCCCTGAACATATGATGTAACGTTGATAAATTTTAATTGATCTGGGCGCACACACACACAGGTGTAATGTCTTTTTGCTTGTGTTAGTATTTTCGTAAAATCTGGTCCACTTGGTTCTCCACATTGTTATGTTTAGATATTCTTCAACAAATAAATGATATTTGATTCTTTTCTAATGTTTCCATTAATCTCAAGTAATGATGTTGTACTTAGTTCAGATTCCACTAAGTCCAATGACTTATACTTTAGATTGTTTTCTTTCTTGTCAAAGTTGTTGCATGAAGTACTTTTAATAGTAGTTCTTAGGTTTGTGTGTTTTTAATTGTTGTTTGATTTTTGTCAACTAATATTTGCTCATTTCCTCTTTTTCTTATGTAGACATTTTACAAAGTCCTTAGAAGCTGGGCCTCAAAAAAGTTCATGACTGGATGGTGCGGAAAACTTTCTTGTATCCCCTTATTGCATTCAATTTTAAAGATACATCTTTGATGTTTTCACTCTCACCTTGTACTTGAGATATCAATTTACCAACAGTATGGTCAATGATTTCGCTTTTGTTGTGTTGATTTCCTTCTAAATAAAGCGCTTCTCTATGTACTCAGTTTATATTTTATAGTTGCCTCTTTTAATTAATTCCTGTTTTTAATACAAAAATTGCTGCTTATTTTGGGCCTTAGTAATATGTTACTATTGATCAAGTCTAGTGCTATTAATTTGATATGGTTGTTTACTCTGAGCTTTCCAGATAATGCAGCCCCAGTGTCTTTTTGTACGTAATATTACAATTTTTGGAACTCTTTACATCATTAAAAGCCCTTATGGTTCATGGTGTCTATTTGATTTCAAGGCCAGTTTGTTTCTTTATTCATCAAAAATCTGGTCCTCTTTAATCCTCTGAAATTGTGGATATATTCTATGTTATAAAGGCATTTCTTTAACTCTCACAAGTTTCACGAAGGAGGATATCTTCTTAATGGCTAGTCTCTCATGTTTTCTTTATCTTGCATGAATGAATTGTTTATGCTCTAGCCTTATCTTAGGGTCATTTCAATCTTGCTATTTTTTGTCGAATTGTTATAGTTGATTTATTTTGCACTTTGAGTTTCATTTTGTTAATAGCTCCAGTTATCTTTTTTTATATCAGCAAGTTTTACAGCTGTTTTAGGATTTTGAGGGCTTGGTACAGGAATAGGAAATTTGTAATCAAACTAGCTCTAGTTTCTTTTATTGGAAGTGCTAGAAATGTCTTTTATGTTTGTCTAGAAACCATTCAATCCAAAAGTTTAAGCTGATGAATCAGGTCCAGGATGGATCATATATTGTTGAACACACGCATTCACAAAAAGTGTGGATAAACACAATAAATTATGAATGCATGAAAAACAAATTTGAACTCATGGTCGCACAAGGAAACTTGAGTTGATGGGACTCTGGGATGGATGATATATAATTCTACCAAAGTTGACGGAGATTTCCATTCTGTTATTGTTTCTACTCCTTGATTGCTCGGAAATTGAGTTCCTTTTTTAATTGTGTGAGTATCAATCTGTCTTATTCAAGGATAGATACAATGGTGTTGCAGATTTACTGCATGAACCTAGAATCTCTAGTTTTGGAAAATATGATAACGACTACAGAATTGTTTTTGGACATAACATACTGGTTGAATAATTGTATCTACAATAGATAGTGTTGTATCATGCTGCAGATGTAACTCACTCTTGGTTGTTTTGCAGTGTCATCCTGTTTCCAATTGCCGTCACTTTCTATATAACATGGTGGTTTATTCACTTTGTGGATGGATTTTTTTCTCCAATATATACTCAACTTGGAATTGATTTCTTTGGTAAGTGTGCCTTTAATTACCAAACATGTCCTTTTGTCCCTGTTAGCAGATGGATGTTGATCAGTCACATCATTGGTGAATAAAAAATGTTGGTGTAGAATTAAGAAGTGTTTGTCTTGTAGAGAGTAAAGATTGCATCTGAAAAATCACTCTTCTTTTCCATGTTGGAATTGAAATCTATAAAAGATTAAGTTGGAAACAAAGATGATGTTTAAAATGTGACTTTTCTTTTCATTTTTTTCCTCACTTGCTGGAAAAGTACAAAGATGGTGACTAGATGATAATGTTGGCATTGTATGGCATATTTGTTCTGTGTATAGATTGTTTGCTGGCAATGCCTGATTCTCGAGTTTGTTTCCTTTGTCCCTTTATCTAACCTTGAATTTATTGGTTTTGATATCTGGCTGCAAAGTATATGGTATATTATTTGGCAGTACTCAGTTGGAAAATTTTATTTGATTTATGTTATGTAGTGCAAAAATTGAGAGGAACCTAATATAATATTTCCTTAAACTAGCTTCCATTTTAATTATATATATGTAGAACTCAATATTAACAATACTTACTTTGGCTTGTTAGACTCTGTGGCATTTTTCTGGTTGTGCCATCAAATTGAGGATGTTTGGTTTTCTATTTCCTTCTAGAAAGCAGTTGAGATTTGTGAAGCAACCTTCATGGCAATGCATCAATAGATGTTGAAAAATCCTGATATAGCTTATCGAGTCAGATTCAATATTAAGTGGTCTTGCTTCAGTTTATATTTCTGGATGTTGGTATATGAAATGTAGGTTGAAGCCCCGGTATCCTGGTTTTCTATATTTTGATATCTTGTGTACTGCTACTGCCTTCATTAGATCTCCCTAGAGGCCTTTATATCGGATTGTTCCAACTTATCTTCCCTGACTTGATTCATTTACTTCAGGCAATGGTTGCTAGTGTCAGTTCTGTTGAATCTTCCTTCTCCCATCAATCATGTCTAGGAGTAGTATCTCTTTCTAGGATCAGAATAATTTCACATGTATTACAAAAAAAGAAAAAAAATCCCTTTTCTGCATTGAAGATTATTGGTGCGCTCTTCTTAGGAGTTAGGTTTGATGATTTCCATGGGGTCTATTGAAATACCTTCTGAATATGTTATACAGTTCAAAGCTAAAGAAACTCATTCAGGAACTTAGCTTATTTTTTTATTTCGTAAAAAATAAAATTTTGCTAATGCCTTTTGAAAAAAATTGGTTCTTGAACATGCTAACTTTTACTGACTGACCTTATTAATCTACTATTTATGAGTTCTTCCCTAGGATGCGCATGTCTTCTTGATTGTTTCCTGCTTTTTCACCTTGATTAGGTCTTGGATTTGCAACTTCCATGACATTCATTTTCCTGGTTGGGGTCTTCATGTCATCTTGGCTGGGAGCTTCTGTTCTTGGCCTAGGGGAGTGGTTTATTAAGCGGATGCCATTTATTCGTCATATTTATAATGCTTCCAAGCAAATTAGTGCTGCTATATCCCCAGGTATGTTTGTGTGTTGACTCTTAGGCTCTCAATGAACATAGATCTGCTTCTCTGTTCATTTCTTGTATCTCTGTGTTGTTTCAGATCAAAATACCCAAGCATTTAAGGAAGTGGCTATCATAAGGCATCCACGTATCGGTGAATACGCATTTGGGTTCATTACATCCTCTGTCATCCTTCAGGTGTATAGATTTTCTGTTGTCTAAAAATGATTGCAAATTCTGTCTGTTAACTACATCTTTCATCTGCTCTGTGGTTCGGAAGTCAGTAAATGGAGGTGAAGTAATCCAATAATGGTGATACACTTCTTCATGAAAGTGCAGATAAAGTGTAATTTACAACATATGTAATTTACAACATATATGCATATAAATTTCTTCTCATCTTCATGTGCAAGGCCCAAAAATGATGTAAAAGTAAATATGCTTTAGACCTTTGAATGCTTTCTTTTTACGTCCAATGTCATTAAATAGTCTTTGATTGTTAATGTCATGCATCTTGTGTTTAACAAGGAGCAGACAGCAGGACAGAGATAGTTAGAAAAGTTTATTCTTGATTTTGACATTGTCCAGTGGCATAAACCTAACTTTTTGAACTCCTATTGGCAGACTTTGGGGTTTGTGGAGTTTAGTGAAACCCCTATCCTTGCTTTATTTATCCAATTTATTCTTTTAAATAGTAAATATGTTACTGATGATCAGTTACCATGTTGATAATTGGTATTGCCACTTGCTTAGAATTGTGACAGTTGTTAAGGCCACAAGATTAATACATATGGTTTTCATAAGGTTATGTGTCTGTATTCTTCATTGGTCTTCATTTAGAATAAGGATATATTATTTTGCTTCAGTGACTCATGCATATTGCGTTCATAATGTGGACCAATGTTTCCAAATTTTTGCATGCAGAACTATTCTGGAGATGAGGAGCTCTGTTGTGTCTATGTTCCAACAAATCATTTGTACATTGGTGACATATTCCTGGTGAATGCTAAGGATGTCATCAGACCGAATCTTTCTGTCAGGGAAGGAATTGGTGAGCTCCAAGCATCCTCTCTTTTCCATTAAAAAAAATGTCTTTTGCTTAAGCATAGAAGATATACTGTTTGGCATTTATTCAATTCTGTAGCGTTTTTCTCTATTATCTGTTTATGAATCTCTCATAAGGCTCCTCTTAACGAAGGGAAATTTTTACTCTTAAGTTGGTTAATTTTTTTAATAATCTTTTAAGCAGAATTATCTCTTAATTAACCCTCGTAATGCAGCTTATATGTATCAAGATGGCCACAAATATAAATGTGTTCTTGATTTGCAGAAATTGTCGTGTCTGGGGGGATGTCAATGCCCCAGATCCTGTCTACATTGGATTCACACATTTCAGAGAATAGAAGTAGAGCTGACAGAAGTTGAATGTGAGCAGTCCATTGATTAGGATTCACATCTAGTGATTGGATTGGGAGACACTGAATTGTTCTGGTAATGCTGGGTTGCGTTGGGGATCAAAATTTTGATTTTCAAAGTCTGGTGGATGCGTGTAACAAATTGTTCATGGTCTACATTGTAAATCTAGAGCTGAAGGGGGATCCTATAGGCAGTTACGCTTTGCTTGCTCTGGGCTTTCTTTTCCACCCCACTAGATGGAATTGTTCTCTGACAATAGTATACAATACTTCTTTGACCTTGGACTCTGTAGATAAAAGTCTGAACTTTTCAGAATTTTCTCAACTTTTTGGTACACATCTCGTTCTCTCTCTCTATAGGCGTGTTAGAGTGTATATGTTTGATGCTTTGGCGCGAGATAAATGAGCAATCTTCCCCTTCATATAATCATATAGTAGGTGAAAGGCATTCCATGTTCTGTTATAAATGAAGTATTAGGGGTGATGACATCGTCGTTTCACAGATTTAACTTGCATCTTTCAGTTATCTAGCATCAAATTGTTTTCTTGGTTAAAAATAAATTGCCTGCAATTTGTTTGTTTTTTTGTAAATCAGTAATTTAATAAATCAAATGTACAAAACTGGAGATTGTCCAATTGCAAATCTCATTCCAAAACCAAAATGACATTACCAAATCTAAGAAAACATGAAAAACTGTACAAAATGCTGCTTCCTTGAGGAATAATAGTAGGACACGAGATCTATATCTATACAAGAAATAGATCACAACGATCAAACCTATATATACCTTCCATACAAGATATCTTTGGAGAGATCTAAAAGGGTACAACCTGAACCAGCTACACACACATTTATGGACTGAACTAGTAAAGCAGTTATGCATCCAAAAGCTAGAAATATCGTTATAAAACTTCATAGGCTGAAGCTTCTTAACTGAACTCTCTATTCTGATGAAAGGATAGGATCTCCATTGCTTAAGATACCGAATTGAGAAGGAGAAAACCTTTCCCCCTGCTTCTTGCACACATCTTGTCCCAACAGCGTGATCCCAAGTCTTGATAATTTTCTGCTCTAAGACTTTTGAAAGAAAAGAAAGCTGATGCCTTACCTGAAGCCTCCATCATATACTTGCATAAATTCTCACTCAAGACATCCTTGGAGAAACCTGAAAGGGTACTATTGAACTCTCCTAATCTGCTGAAGGATAGAATCTCCATTGTTTTAAGAAACCAAGGAGGAGTAGGAGAATCTGATCTCCTCTTTAGACCTCCTATTGTGATGAACTGGAAGCAAACTTGCAAAACAATACATTAGGGAAAAAAATCCACACCAACAATTATCTTCCCTTGGTGTTTGAGTTGAGATGTTTCATATGTTGGAAAACCATTCTAGAGTTAATGCTCCCAACTTCCAAGATTTTATCTTTGAAGATTCGGTGGTTTCTTTCGAACCAAAGGTTATACACAATAACAAAGAGGAGAATGATAAAAATGTTGAGGTTAATATTTCTGTAATTTGGAGGACGTTTAAGCCAATTTAAAATGGCTTGAAAATTTATTAGGTTAGGCAAATGGATCTGAAAATGGTTTAGACAATGTATCCATACTATTTTTGGGTAGGAACACTCAAAAAACAGATGGTCAATAGACTCATTATCCATGAAACACAAAAAACAGTGATTTGGGACATAAGAGAAGAGGAGTTTATCCCTCGTTTGCAACTTATTAAGAAAAGCTAGCCATAGGATGAAGGAATATCTTTGGCTAATTCTTTTATGCCAGACTAAGTTATGCCAAGGGACACAGGATTAAGAGGTCTCAAAGTAGTGTAGGCCGAAGCATTTGTGTATGCTTTGGAGGAGCTAGCTAGCCATTCCAATCTGTCAGGTCAGGAGCATTCTGGTCGGTATGGCAAAGGCTCCAGGGTGCGTATGGTCTCAATATGGCCTCCTGCCAGCTCCACACATTATTTTTGATAACATCATAAACTTTTGCAATCATAGGTAATTCTGATCCATTGATCACTCTAGGAGTTGAGAGGTCCTTCAGGTTATCTCTGGGATGCCAAAGATCTTGCCATAAGAAAGTAGATATCTCATTTCCTATCTTAAATATGAATTGGTTCCCAATAAGGTCCCTAACATGCAACAACTTCCTCCAACTCCACGAACTATTATTACTAGGTTGGGCACTCCAGAAAAGTTTTCTTCTAAGAATAATGATATGCACCCACTTGACCCACAAAGCTTCATTATCATTAAAAAGAAACCAAATTCTTTTTCTTATAAGAACATTATTCCACGTAGATAAATGTTTAATGCCTAAACCACCCTCTCTTTGGGGTTTACATAGGTCATTCCATTTAACCTTTGCATGAGAGTTGGATACAATATTACCAGACCACAAGAAATTCATTAATTTTGTCTCTATTTCTTTAATAATAGAAGAAGGAAGAATGAAATGACTAGACCAATACACCTAAAAAGTTGAGAGCATAGAAATAACCAACTGCAGTCTACTAGCATAGGAAAGAGTTCTATGGGTTCATTTGTTTGGCATCATTTTTATCTAACAGAGGCATGCAATCTCTCCTAGACAAATGACCTGTTAAGAGAGGTACCCCCAGGTAATGAATCTCTTTGAAGACCAGTTAGTGTTTCCAGCTAGTGAACCATATGATCCATATCAGTAGATAAAAAATACTGACTCTTACTAAGTTCATGTCCAGATCAGACAAATTTGAGAACGTGCGCAGGCAATTAAGCATAGTTTGGACCGAACCCAAATCAGCATGACAAAACAGCAAAAGATCATCAGCAAACAAAAGGTGAGAGAGTTTAAGAGCTTTAGGGGCGAGCATTATTCGGGCCGGCCCGATTACCCAGCCCGGACCGAATTAATTCGGGTAATAAAATGCTAAAATATGGGTAAATCGGGTGGGGCCGAGTATTACCCGAATTGTTTTCGGTTTGGGTCGGGTAACTTCGAAAAAAATTCGGGTTACCCAATTACCCGAATTAGGTTTAAAGGAATTATGAAAATACATTTCGTTATTTTTCTTGTAGAATTAACATATTAATTATGCTAGTTAATTGAAATATTTGCTTATATTATTAGTGAATTCAACTATTTGTTTTGTTTATGTCTCTCAAATGAGATATGGGAATGTAATTCAAGTATTTAGTTATTTTGTGTAATTTTTGAAAGAGAACCAAACAAAATTTCGGGTAACCCAAAATTACCCGATTTACCCGAATTACCCGATCTGGTCGGGTAAGTTCGAGTAATGAAAATTTGGGTTCGGGCCGGGTAAGATGGAAAAATTTTTGAGTAATTCGGGCTTTACCCGAACAGTGAAAATTTGGCCCGATTAGCCCGAATACTCACCCCTAAAGAGCTTTACACTTCCAGTGGTGTTTAAAAGAGTCACTACAAGCTATAGACGCATCCAAACTCCTAGAGAGAACCTCTATGCAAATAATAAAGAGATACGGGGATAAAGGATCCCCTTATCTTAAGCCTAACTTACCACGAAATTTTTTTGAGGGAGATCCATTGATTAAGATAGAATAAGAAAGAGAGGTAATACACTCTTTAATCCACTTAATATAAGTAGGAGGAAAGCCTATAACTAAAAGCACATTCAGGAGGAAATCCCAGTGAATTGAATCAATTTTAAAAGCACAACACTTATGATTATTTGAAAGGTGGTAATTCTTAAAGATCTCTTGAGCCAGCAGGATATTGTCCCCTATTCAACAACCCTTGATGAAAGCACTTTGACTGGGGCTTATTATGTGAGGGAGCAAATCTTTAAGCCTATTTGCCATGATTTTCGAAATCACCTTATATATCATGTTACAGTAGGAGATTGGTCTATAATCATACACAGTGAAAGGGTGATCTGTCTTAGGAATAAGAGAAATAAAAGTACAATTAAGCTCTTTGAGAAGCCTCCCATGTTGGAAAAAATCTTGAATGACTCGAGTAATATTATCCCCAACAATATGCCAAGTTTTCTTAAAGAAAAAACCATTAAAACAATCTCTTTTTCCTTCTTTGATTCCTGAAAATCTTAAAAACAATCTTCTTACTGAAGTCTCAGCACAAGAGATTAGGGATGTCTTCAACTCCTTTAACCCAAATAAGGCTCCTTTAACCATTAAAACCATTTGAACCAGGAGCCTTATTTGGGTTAAAGGTGTTGGGACCCGATCTCAGAACTGGATCCCAATCGGAGAAGAACGGAAAACGAAAATCAAAACGCATCAGATAAATCGAATAACCAAATGAGGAACAAAATCGAATGTAAATTGCGGAATTCGAAGCGAAGCAAATCGGTAAAGAAATCGAAATCGAAGCACACAAAATCCGACATCCGGTAACAAAAATTCTTGCGTTGGAAACCCTAAGAGTAATCCAATTCCGAAATTCGGTCTAATTTTTTTTTCATAACATTTATTTCTTTTCATCTTATTTCAATCTTATTCAAAAACAAAACTAATCCATATTCAATTTCCCGATCAAAATTTCCATTTGGACAAATCATCCATTCGAATCTCAAAATTTCCTTTGCCATAATATAAACACTCACACATATCTTATTCCCAAATAGACCATACACAATTTAACGAAATTTCGACAGCATAACGGCTGCATTTTCAGAAACCAAAAATTCTGCAAATCAAAAAGACACACTTCTAAAATCCCAAAACCAAACTCCAAAATCATCGGACCTCCCGTTCGGAAATTCAAACACAAACAAACGCAATTCTATACCTAACATTTCAATAATTCTCACAATCATACGCAAGTCCCATTATTCAAGCCAATTCATGACCATAAGTAATATATATACAAAACTATAAGCCACATTTATATTCAATTCCATTCATATTCCATGATCATACACCCATTTATGTCTCAAATCAATACACAATCCCATAATCATACACAAACTCAAATCCATACATAAATTCGAAATTTCTTTGCATGCTTACAAAAAGCTTGGCATTCCAATGCCATACACAAAACCAAAAATTCCTAATACAAGAAAACTCAAACAAACGAAATCGAACAAGGGTCTTGACTTCCTTTCCTCCGATCTCCTGCTCGAAACCTGGAGATGAGGGTGAAAGGGGGGTGAGCTGAAATAGCTCGTGGATAACATATTTATCAATTGAGAAATAAGCAAAAATCATTTCTCAAACCAATTACTATTTAGCAAATTTTTTTTAAAAAACTTATTTCTTAAAACTTTCCACATTTTCAAATCATTTATACTTAATTTTCAAAAATTTCTCGATTTCAAAACTCAATTTCTCATTCCTTCAAAATTCTCAAATTTTTCCCAAATCATGCACAATTTTAAAAACATGAATGCATCATATTATCAATGCATCACAAATATTGACAAAAATCAAAAAGCACATAACATATCAAACAGTTTGGGTCGATCCAAAACGAAACGTACTGCACATTCCCGCATAGCGGTCCTGTGCAGCCTTGAACAGAACATACTACACCTTCCCACATAGCGGTCCGGTGTAGCCGTGAACTTAAGGGAGTCTGAAATCGGAGCTCCAGTGCCACTAACGGGCAGGCGGGAGAAGCCTTTAAAAACGAGACAGTGCACTGACTCTAACTTATGGGACCTAACCAAACCCACATAGCACATTTCATACTTGAAAATCATATTGCCCGAAGGCACATTTCGCAAGCTTGATTTTTCATACGCATGACATATTCAAACACAAAGTCATTCACAATTTCAACCGAAATTCACATAAAAATCAAAATGTCACCAAGTCAATCCAATTCATATAACATGTCCTCAAACATTCAAGAATGCAACATTTTTAGCAATTATTTCAATTGTATCA
>JANZLH020000147.1:367600-379168 GCA_026770325.2 Erythroxylum fimbriatum | reverse complement strand
TAAAGTTATTAATTAATTATATTTTTAATTAATTACATTTTAATTATATTTAATTAAAAATATTTAATTAAAAATTAGAAAAAAAAAACAAAAATTTAAACAATGATTCCCATTCCTCTGGTACCTCTGGATTACCAGAGGAATGGGATATTACCTAAAAACAGGGTATAGTTATGATACCTCTATAATGAAAGAACTCCACCAAACATTAGTTTTCAAAGTATACCCATAACTTTTAAAGAATTTGCAGTATTTGGTTAGCTTAAGAATTTGCAGTATTTGTAATTTGTCTTAAGAGTGAGGATCAAATGATTACTTAGATATCCTGCCATTGGCCTTTTCTTGTTCTCCTTTGCTTTATCCTTTGTATGATTTATGCTTTCCAATTTTTCAAGATAAGGAACTCTGCAACAACAATATAATTCGATGGGTACCAAATGATCTTAGAAATTTGACAAACTTCATTAGTTTGACTTAATGATTGAATAGTTTTAGAAACATTGGGAAGTTGAAGAAAGTTTGTTTCCTATATGAATATGCATGCTTTATCTTCTATTACATAATGTTGATTAGTATGAAATTTGTTAGCTGCTCTTTTATTATTTGGTTGACCTATATCTAGTCCTTTATGTTTTATGTCAGTATAAAATCAAAGTACAATTGATACTTTGATTTTATAAGCCCCTATCAAGACTTGATTCTCCTATATTCAAATGTCAAAGATCACAAAGATACCTTTAAAAGCTTGAAATAATACATATAAGAATGGTAATTAGTATAGTTGGACTAGCTTACTCTTTGTTCGACTCAAACATGACAACTCCAAAGTACGGCCTAAATCCAACCCAAAGTTTGATTGGTTCGAGTCGCAAGGCCAGAACCCATTTGGACCACTTAAAAAGATGTCATTTTGGTGAAAGAGTTTAAGCCGCTTGAACCAAGTTTTGAGCAGATTCTCTTGACTTGACCGAAGTTTAATCAACTCGAACCTGAATCTTCAATTTTGTATCACACTGACTCTATTTTACCAAGTCTAAACACACACATCATAAGATATATGTTAAACAATTGTTTCAAGTTGCTGTAAAGAAAATTGCACCTACGAGTTATAATTTTCCAATGCCTGCTTGATCAAGTATAAACATTGTTCTTGTATTCATAGAAAATGGAAGTATAAACATTGTTCTTGAATTGGTTGAGTAATTAGTCTAACCACTGTGTCAATTCAAATCACACAGAAATTTTCCTGAAGAAGACTGACAATACTGAACGCATAGCATTACCTTGAACAAGAAATTTGACAGCTAATACTCATAATCAGCACATTTTTACAGAGCCAGTTTGTTGATTTAACAGACCAACAGTTAGCAGGAATTATCAACACTTTTTGACGCAAATGCTTGAGCCTATAAATCAACAGACATGAAGTGCATTTCATGACACGGTAATTGCATTATATACAGCCTTACGGAGCAAATAATAATTGAAACTTCTCATGTTGATCCTTTTGACTCAAATTGGGAGTGTATAATCATGAGACGCCAGAATTACTTGGAATACGAATTACCAGTATCTTCCCTTCAGTTAATGGATACGACCCTACACGAACTTGCAAATATCCCGCACATTGCATCCAGAGTACGATGCTGCTTCCTGCATATAACTGGTGTTCGCCTCCCAGACGCAAACATTCTACTGAAGAAAATGGACTTAGTACCAGCCTGCCAAGTCCCAGAGGAAGAAGTAGAGTCCCTGACTGTTATTTGGCTTCTTATTGTAACTGCAGAGGATCTACTTTTCCTGGTTGTAATTTCCCGAGGTAGCTGCAAGAGCTTAGAATACGAGGAATTAAGATCTTTTTCTTCTTCATATATCCGCTCCAATCTCTCCAATGGAATTTTCTCTGCATTGACATCCGCAATACCTCCTTGATCATCTTCAGTGGTCACAGTTCTCTTTGCTTCACTCCATAAGCCAATGGCACGCCATGCGTCTGCAACAAGCTCCAAAGTGCTGTTGGCAGGGAAGACACCCTTCTCTTCCATGAGTTGCAGCACCTCTTCTGCTTTCCAAGGTTGTCTTGCTTCCCCATAACCCCATATCAATGTTTCGAATGTTTTCTGATTGGGGGAAACACCAATCTTACACATTTTCTCAAAAACCATCATTGCTTGCTCCATTTTACCTGCAGTGCACCATCCGCTGATGATCGTGGTGCAGATTACAACATTTGGGTGCACACCAGATTTATCCATTGAAGTCAGTACAGACTCAGCTTTTGCAGGCTCTCCAGCACGAACATAACCTTTTGCAAGAATGCCAAATGCATGTATGTCAGGTTCTATTCCTGCCTTCACCATGTCATTAAAGATCTCCTGGCACTTGTCCATAAGCCCTGCAGAGCTCCATGCATTCATGATTGTGCTGAATGTTATAACATCTGGCTTGACACCATACTCTTCCATTAATGTAAGTGCCTGTTGATTACCTCGTCAATAAAGATTTATAAATTAGAACACATTGAAGATCATAGAGAAGAGAAATTAATATGTCAATTACATTACTGCAAGGTTTCTATCATACACTTGAGACTGTATCTAGATTTCTTCATTTGTTATCAAACTCTACATTGAAATGCTAAGTTAAACGTCAAACTGGAGTTGGTACTGAAACATTTTGTCTATATCACATGCCAATGGTTCATTCCCTCTCCTATGTCCTTATCAAAATGTAGTCAACACAAAGTGGCCCACAACGAGAAGGGTGGGAGATAGAGGGCTGTGGGAGGCACAACAAAGAGTGGCATTTCTCAGCCACGCTTAGAACAATCACCTCTGTCATGTAAAGGCCAAAATGATTTTAACTGCGTTCTGAGTCAAATTATTGGTTGTGTATGCATGTGTTATACATGTTACACAAGCATCGTAATTGTTAGCATTTTGAAGTTCTAAGACAAATTGTGAGTCTATATACAACTACAAGTTAATATTTATGGTGAAAACACAGGATCCAAATGCACTTTATTGTGGACTCTTAACTCCTATTTTGATTAAATAGCCAGAAGAATTCAGTCAATTGACACCTCACATACATCTTTTCTTTTCTGTCTAGGTGTGTTTGTGACAGCTGATATGAAGAGATTATCTTTCATCTTCAACAAATCAGTAAAAAAAATCAAATCAAATGCAGATCAGATGTGCATCGTTTCATCTTTCCACAACAAAGAGAATAGAAACTTGTTTGTGCACCCATTAGAGTCAGAGATCATTTTGCTAAATATGAAGGTAATATCTTGAAATGTAGAGACACCTTTCAGTATTTGGCATGGAGTTTGCAGTGAGAAAGAAAGAACTAACCTCATCAACACCATTTGTGTCCATGACGTCTAGAAATCCCTTGATTAGAGAATTAAAAACAAATTGATTAGGATGCACTCCAAGCTCCTTCATCCTGGACACAAATCTCAAGGCTTCTATCATCTTAGATTCTTTGCAATAGCCATTTACAATGGTGCCACAAGTGCGCTCATTCGGTGCCACTCTCTTGTTCTGCATTTCCATTAACATGTTTTCAGCCCTACTTGTTTCCCCTTGCTCAGTATAAGCCCTAGCTAGGATATTGTAAGTAACAACATCAGGCTTCAGACCAGATGCTACCATCTTGTACAATAAATTGCATGCTTCTTTTATATTTCCCTTGTTACACCAGGCTCTAATTAAAATATTGTATGTCCGATGATTTGGCTTGATGCTTTGATCCTGTAACATCAAATCTAGCAATCTCAAAGCTTCTTCAGGCTTACCAGCATTCCCATATCCTTTGATGAGGGTATTGAATGTAACAGTAGTGGGCTTACATCCACATTTCTTCATTTTGTGAAAGAGTTTCATGGATTCCTTTACATCCCCAGATTCAGAAAAAGCATTAATCATGGCATTAAAAAGTATAGTGTCAGGCTTCACTCCATGCTCCTCAATTTTAGATGTCACCATAAGAATGGACCGGAAACGCTTCTGCAGAGTCAAGGCAGCTACAAGAGCTGTGTATGTTATAATGGTTGGCCTATGTCCATCTTCCACTAAATTATTAAAGACAGAATGAGCTTCTCTAGGCTTCCCTCTTTCAACCAAACTATTCATGAGTTTTGTTCTGGAATGAACAGTTGGGCAATTGCTACTGCTCAGACAAACCGGACATTGGGTTTGGGCTTGAAAACCTACAGATGAAGAAACTGTTTGTAGTGGCTCCTCTATCAGACGTGGATCCTGAGAAATTCAAATTGGCCAAAGGTTAGAACCTGATATGTACATAATGCATGTGTACAAACTAGCCACAGAAAAAAAAAGAAGTCCTAGTACAGCAATCAAATATGATGGCATCCCTTGTAATTTGACATGGTATTGGTTAACACCTACTACATGCAGTTAAATCACTTGTGGTAGAAATGGAACATGAATCTCAGGAAAAAATAAACATTTCTAATTTGTATTTGGCAGCGTATGAAACTTATGTGAGTGTGTGTGTGTGACAGGAACATATAAAATCTTTAGTCAAGCAACAACCACCATTGTAGTGGCATTTGTACATTGAGAACCATATAACAGAATATACTAGCCGCAATGGGATTGACTGAAGAGTAGTCTTCCTTCTTTGGACATCTAATCCTCTTATGCAATGCCTACACTTCCCCCATTTTCTGACTGCACTTTCCATTAAGAATTGTCTAGAGAAAAGACAAATAAAGGATCCAACTGTAGGATAACCATGATGTACCCTTGAGAAAAGTTTCTGAATTCAAATCTTCATTCATCAAAACTGGAGGTAACTTGGTCACAGAGTAACCAGGTTGTATGGATCTTCTGCCATAACTAATAAGTAATAACAAAGGAGTTAAATAGAAAGCACTAAAAGCAGTAATCTAAACAAGACCACAATTCAACGTCTATCTTGGAGCATGCAATTCAAATTTCCAAAGATAACTCCAATAATATTTATCTAATTCAAAATTCTTCACTCCAATATACTTCAAATCATCAAGGAAGCTTCCAAAGATTCCAACTTCCAATGAAATTCCTAATTGACGCACTCAAAACAGTTAACTTTTGCAAGTAAAAGAAAAAAAAAAGCTTTGATTTACCATAACTGATGTTTTAGTGAGGTCTGTGCTTGCTATGGTTCCATTTTGACGTCTACTCATCATGCCTTTCTAAGTGGAACTCCTAGATTTTTCTGCTTGCTTTCCCAGTTAACTTTTTCCCTGCAAGATTAAGCTGAAGACTTGGGAAAATAGTTTGATTGGATGGGAATGCAGAAAAAAGGCGAAGTTCATTGTACACAATAAGCTGGAAAATTTCCAAGGATCAGTATCAAGATATGAAAACTAGAGATATAGTCATCTATCAGAATACCCTGAAATCTTGATAATATAGAAAGGTAAACAAAAATGAAGGCATGTTTAGCTGCGTCGTTAGCAGTTTCATAAGCACCATAACAACGTGATTGGCATTTTACATACAGAGATACTGTATTTCACTTTCAAAGTACATAAACAGAGTCAAATCTCAGGCAAAAAACTAGGCAGTCTTTAAAGAATTAACGAGATAAGCAACGATTAGCTAGTGATGTGACTTGTAATTGTAGACGCAGATTGAAGAAAAACAACAAGCCGGGAAGAAAAAAAAAGAAAGAAAAAAAGAAAAGGATACGAATTCCAGCATTGAAGCTGCAAATCAAGAAGTGGGTTTCTTCACAAAAACCAAAATGGCTTATACAACCCACAAGAGTTGCCAGTCAAGCAACGCAAACCCAAGACATTGGAGAACACACAAAAAGTACAAATGAATAGAAGCAGTGAGTCGCATCAAATCAACTAGCAGAACAAAATCAATGCTAGAACACAAAGGCAACCTAATCGACAATTGTACACCTAAAATTCACACATGTCACGGCCACCAACTACTAATTTGAAGACGTTCACTGGCGTTGTACCTCTTGAGATGGGCAAGCTTCATAGAGAGGGATGGGCAAGAACTTGCATGTTTTTGGCATGCAAGTGGTGAATCAGCAAGCAGAAAGGAAATAGGAAGGTATAATCATAAGTTTTGTTGGGTAGCAAGACTAGTGTCTGTGTTGTGGCATCCGCCAGAGATTCTTATCCACAAATATTATCAGAAATAGATTCTTTGGATAATATTTTGAGGCCATAAAGAAGATGACGACATAATTATGGTATAAGTAACGAATTAATGTTTTTATTTGGAGGAGAGCTGACCACGACGCCTTTTGTTTCGGTTGGCCAAGATTCAATCCCTGAAATTTTCTTTTCCCTGCATTGTTTTGACGTTCATTTCACAATAATATCCAAGATCATGTTTCTCTTAAACGCTGCAAATTCAAGATTTTTCTTTTCACTTTCCTCTGTGTAAAGTTTGCCCTTTTCTCTTTTTTCTTTTCTAAAACTTTCTGACATATCACAATAAGCGTTCTACTTCCATGAACCTTGATCTCAACTCTAACCTTGATTTCCTCTACTCTATTGTGGTCAAACTTAGCTGAAACTGTTTGTACTCCAAACACTGGAGTTGCCTAGAACAAGGTGGTTGGAGATCCATTTACTTTTGGCAAGCTCCTATATGTTCCAACTACCCAAAGTGCAGATTTACTCACACCTCTTAAGGAGGTCTTTAACATAGGTGTAAAGAAACGATAGCTAGCTCTTGTGGGATTTTATTTTATACAAAAACAACTATCTTTCCCTCAAGTTTTGCAATAGGAAAACGCTAACTAAATAAGGTATAGACTGGAAATTATTAGTAAAGAAAATTTCTTTATCTTCAAGTTATCAAGTTGAAGTTAAGAAGATAATAGAGTTAGGACCTCGGCACATTCAGTGGAGGCCACTGACATTCAAAAAATAGAAACCTAGTCTTTCTTTAGGTAAAGCAAGGATGAGGACCATTCCAATCTGTGTAAATTTCTATAGAGTCTCCCTAGAGATAGGTTCTTAGGAAGATTAAGTTACATCAGAAGCTCCCTTGGAAGACCATCGAGTTTAGGTGAAAAATGCAAGCCTTAAGAGAATATGATATGTTTAGGTTTGCATCTAAGTTGGAACTAAAAAATAACTTCTTAAATCAATTATAATTAAGAATTTTGATGAGGAAGGAAATATGATAGAAGATTCCAAACCCATATTTTATTTATGAAGACCAAAGAAGAAGGAACAAGTGAAAGTTTGAAAACCTAAAGGAAAAGAGGTCACATTAACCATTAAAGAATTAAAGAAGGAAACTCAAAATAGCATTGCCTCAACTTAGCCTCTATTACTCCTATATAAACAACTAGATACTAGAAGCACTCCTCCAAATACACTGGAAGTGGACTTGAAAAAAATTGATCCTACAGGGGAATCAACCAAGTAGAAGGAAGTAATTATGCTAATAAAAACAACAATAAACTGCATGAAGTGGAAATTGCTCACGAAGAAGAGGAAGAAGGCACCAATTTTGAACTACTAAGTAACAAATTAAGCTTAAAGAGTGCAAACGAAATAAACTTGGAAATAAGATCTCCTAGCTAACTGCAAAATGCTCCAATGATTTCTTCTGCAAAGGAAGGAAATATGGATATTTGTACTAACATAAATAAACATGGTAAGATTGATCCCAGTATTAGAAAGAATAAAACTAGGAGGAAATCAAGGAAGAAGATATCTGGTACATCTTTTCTTTAACAAATATGGTCAAATGGAATGTAAAAGGTCTTAACAACCCCATTAAACAATAGGCTCTTAAGGATTTCCTCATTCTAAAGAAGCCTCATTTTATTTGTTTGGTTGAAACAAAATAAAAAATGAATAATTTCAGAAGAGTTTATGGATTTTGGCAATCATGGGGTTCTCTATAATAGGAGAATTCTAAACTCCTTTGATCCTCATGTTTTTAAACTGTAAAACTAGAGCTTTAAAGACTAATACATCCATTATAAGGTTCTTCTTATTCAATCCTAATTACATTGTCATATATACCACTAACCTTGAGTTCTAAAGAGGGCAACTTTTGATTGACTTAGTATCTTAGGAAGGGATTTCAATTACAGACTCTCTTCTCGAGAGGTCTATGGCCTTAGGTAGAAGATCAAGCATGTAAATGAATATTTATCAAATCTCATTAGGGATCTTGAATTCGATGGCTTGAGATAGATTGGTAATTATTTTACCTTGAACATTGAAGTAGTTAGTTACTTAGATCTTAAACCTTTATATATGTCTAGAAGCTAAAGGCTATCAAGTTAGAACTTAGCCTTATTCATAAAAAGAATTCAAATCCTTTACATATAGAGAAAAATGCATCTTTCACTTCCCTCAACAATTTTAGGGTCTCTTGGCTTTGAATGCTATTGATCCTTCACTCATACTTCTTAAAACTTCAACTTCAAGATAATATATGACTACTCTAGATGACTTTTATTCCCAATTGAAGAAGAAATAAATAATCTTCTAGTTTTGTGGTACAGACAGGACTACTAATTTTTTTATATTGCCATTCAAGATAGAAGCCAAAAAGAATAAAATAGTCTCATTACATAATGCTGAAGGTAGATATCAATGAATAAGAAGGACTGAAGGAGTTAGCATATGAGCACTTCAAGAAGCTATTGAGAAATGAATTGGAGGTGAATTCTTTACCTAGATTTAAAAGCTTACCTTGTTGATACCTTTCCTAGTAATTTTGAATATGAATTTACTAGGGATGCCATTAGATAAGAAATAAAAGAAACAATGTTCAATCTCTATCCTAATAAAGCCCTTAATCGTGATGGATTCAATGTAAGATTCTTTTAAAGTACATGGGAACTAACATGTGATATGGTTGTCAACTTAGCAAGGATACTTTAGTAGTGGTCACTTATTATCTAAGTTGAACAAGACTCATATTACTCTTATTACCAAAGTGGATAATCCTTTTATATCTTGCATAAATATAAACCTATTGCATGAAAGCCTTTGATGACCATAACATGGACTTCATCACCAACACCATAACTGCCATAGATTTTCTTCCAACATTCATCAAGTGGATAAGAAAATGCATCTCCACCCTTAACTTTAGCTTTTTGATTAATGGGCAGCCTACCAACACTATCAAAAGCACAAAGTGAATCATACCGGGTGATCCAATCTCACCCTATCTATTTGCAATCGCAATGGAAGTCTTCAATAGAGTCTTAAAATGGGTCATTGGGAGGACCAAATCATTCAAATATCACTCAAAGTGTAAGAAGTTCCAGACCCAATCTTTGCTTTGTGAATGATTTAATCCTTTTAGCAAATGTGGATCCTACATCAATCAATGCCTTAATGCCAGCTCTCAAAATCTTCAAAAGGCTCACAAGCTTAGATATCAATTGCTAAAAAAGTGGCTTCTTTTTTTCAAAAAGGGCCAGCCATTTTAAAGATAGCATAAATTTGATTACTGCCTTTAAATTGATGATGCTTCCTATAATGAATCTTGGAGTTCCTGTTTCCAACAACAGATTGACTTGCTCGGAGTATGCTTTCCTCATTGATAAAATTAATAATAAAATCTCCAATTAGATGAGTAAGAATTTGTCATTAGCTAGTTGAGTTCAACTAATCTCCTTTGTCTTCACCTTTGTGAATTTGCATAGGGCTATACATATGGTTTTACCAACTGTTGTGAACAAGCATATTGATAGGATTGTCAGGAATTTTCTATGGTCTGGAACTAATAGCTCTAGAAGCAAGGCTAAAGTAAGATGGAGTGAGGTTTGCATACCAAAGAATGAACGGTAATTAAAATTACTTCTCCAAAAACTATGAATACAACAATGTTGATTAAAAGGCTACGAAGATTATGCAATGAGAAGCAATCCTTGTGGTCTAAATCAGTGCATGGATACTATCTTGGATCCAAGAACATTTGGAACTACTGCCTACCCCCTTGGAGCGTCTTGGATTATGAATAACATATTGGCAACAAGAAGAAAAGTCAGGCTAGAATTCATTAACCTGATTGGTGATGGGAAAAGTACCAGTTTCTGGTATGATAACTATTCATCAGTTGGTCCATTATAGAATCAACCATCAATACACATCTTAAAAGTAATGATTCATAATGAGGATACAATGCTGATGCACTCTATAACAAGTAGGTCTTTGACATTTACCCTCTACCAGCACACATCAAACAGGAAATAAAGTACACACATCTGGACGAGGAGAATGACTGTGTTATTTTGGAAACACCATAGTACAGGAAAATTCACAAACTTAACCTATCGAAAATTCTTGACTGGCAGTTATGATTCTACTCCATGGGCTAAAGTAGTATGGTGTAAATACTATAATCCTTGAGTTTTAACAATTCTTTGGATGGCTATGAAGAATAAGCTACAAATAGTGGACAAAATCTCCAAATATATGCAGATTCCCAATGGTGATCATCGTGGGAAAACTGAAGAAAGCATATAACACCTATTTTTCCTTTGTGAATATACCAAAGCAACCTAGATCTCACTTCTTACTTTGTGCAAAGTCCACAATGCTCCAAATAGATGGAATATGATTGCAAACTGGTGTACTACAATTTGGCCTATAACAAATCCAAAAAGTGGTGCTTTTGTGTGATCTTAACCTTTATTGTGGATTTTGTTTCAGATAGAAGGAATAGAAGAATATTCTAGGATACAGAGAAAAATATGGAGACTTTGTTAGGTCGGAAAAAGAAAGCATGCTATATTTGGAGAACTGGTAGATTTCAAAACTTTTTAGAAATCATATTTGCAACGGAAGCAATATATCCAAATCATCATGCCAATCCATACATGATATGGTATAAGGATAATAATAAATATAAACAAGATAGTGATATTATCGACTCCTTCGTTACAACTTTAATTCCTCACTGCGCTATCCTCTCCTTCTTCTTGTATCCAAAAACTTTGCTTTTAAATCTTTCCTTTATCAATCTATCTTCTCCTTGTTGTTGTATCCTCAACCAATTCGATTTACCTCTTGTTCTCCTAGGAAAACTTGGTTAACAAAATGCTATGTTGGAAAAGGAGAAGAAATACTTTGGAGGAGTGTTGTCTTAAAAGAAAGAAGGAAACAATGAGACACCTCTCATACTAATTTTCGGCCATGCATAGGTGAGAGGAGAGAATTGGTCAAAACAATGCAAGAACCCTTTCTTACCTCTCCTAATTTCGGTTTTGCATGACAAAAGAGAATAGGGGAAGCATCCAATGCATCACACCTTTCTTTAATCAAACATTAAAAAAACCATTAAATAAGACTCTTCTCATTTGTTTTAATATGGCTATATGAAAAGTCCAATCACCTAAAATGATTATGTTAATTTCGTATTTTTTAATGTAAGAAGGAAGATGGTCCATCCAATTTACATCTTTCTTCTTCAATCCAATCAATGCTAATAGGTTACATGCTAACATTAAAAGATAACCATTAAATCATTTAATGGTAAGTTCATAACTCCATTTAATGATGATAAACCATAATAAAGACCATCTTTATTTAGCATTTTAATG
>JANZLH020000147.1:356139-367500 GCA_026770325.2 Erythroxylum fimbriatum | reverse complement strand
CCTCCATTTATAGCGACGGAAATTATAACCGTCGCTAAATGAATTTTTTTACGTCGATTTTAGCTACGGAAATAGGAATTCCGTCGCTAATTTGCTACGATTTATTTTCTGTCGCTAATTTTCCGTCGCCAATTTTTCTTTTTCTTATAGTGTTTGGAGGTTTGAAATTTTGCAGAAAGAAGTGAGAATGTTTGTAAAGATAAAGTGAAAATGAAAGTGAGTGAAAAAGTGAAGTTAAAAATGTATTTATAGGTGATTGAGCGAGCAGTGGCCAGGAAAGGTCTTCCCAGAACCATAGGGGTTTCCACATCTTCTCCAATATCCAATATATAAAAGTCTGTGGGAAAGTAAAATTACCAACTTGTATTTGCACATCCTTAATAATCCCCTTACGGTGATTCTTCCACCCAGGGTTGTAGTTGTTGGAGTAGGGATTGTTTCCCCCTCTTTGTCCATACTGGGCTCCCATATAGTTTACTTTCTCTAGATCACCTTCCTTCATTAAAAAATAGTCCACTGTGTTATGGTTCAATTGTCCACAGAGTTCATACTTAAGTTGTACGACCTTCACTACAGCTAAGGATGAAGCCTTCATATTGTTGAGTTGTCAAGTCAAGTTATTAATCATCGTTTGCATTTTCGTCATCTGATCAATAGCTACAATTCCTTTTTGTTCACAGAATTTAGTATTCTGTCTACTTCGCTCATTCGTCCATAAACAGCTCTTACTCGCAATCTTTTCTATTAATTCTTCTGCTTTATCCACTATCTTCCTCATCAATGATCCTTCTGAAGCTGTATGGATTGTGCCTCTTATGTTCGAGGTAACTCCATTATAGAACATTTGCAACAAAAATTCTTTAGGTAATTTGTAATGTGGGCACTTCTGTTGCAAATCCTTGTATCATTCCCACACTTTGTAGATCGATTCCCCGTCACCTTATTGGAAGTTATGATTTCCTTAATGATCTTAGTAGTTTTAGCCAAGGGAAAATATTTATCTAAAAAGACACGAACTAACTGATCCCAAGTGTTAACATTGACTAGGTTAAGAGAGTGGTACCAAGCCTTTGCTCCATCTCTAAGGGGTAAAAGGAAAGAGCTTAATTCTAACTGCATCTTCTGACATCTGATGGTACCTAATGGTATCACAGATTTCTAAGAAATTCACTATGTGTGCGTTGGGATCTTCTTTTGTTAATCCATAAAATTGCTCGATATGTTGAAGCATGTTTAGGAGAGTTGGTTTGATCTCAAATGAAGCAGCTTCTATGGGTGGTCTAGCTACTCCTTGGCTAACCGCATTGAACCCTGGCCTCACAAAGTCTATAAAGGTCCTTTGTTGACATCCTTGGCTCACTCCGTGGTCCAAATCTTGATGAAATTCCTCGGCCATTATTGTCTTAGTGATTTCTTCTTCTTTGTTATGCCTAGTTTTTCTAATAGTTCATTCTAGTCGAGTGATATCTAAACCTAAAGTTTCAGCTGTACGACTTGAACTTCTCATGACTCTTGTGTTAATGTAAGAGCACGATTTCAAAAATAAAAAAGAAAGAACAAAAACAAAAATGAAAAGCAAAAACTAACTAAACGCCTTAAACTATATAATTAAACTATTACCTCCCCAATAATGACGCTAAAAACTTTACCGCAGTTTTTCGATATGAGTAAGGTTTAATATTTAACGTCAATATTTTGCAAGCATACAAGCCTTTCGCGTAGTACATAAGGTGTCAATCCCACGAGGAGGGTTAATCTAATCCGAGAATCTAAAGTCGGAAACTATTAAACAGAAATTTAATAGACAATGAATTTAAACACAAGAACTAAATAAATCAAAAAACAAAACAGTAATTGACAATTAACACTTAATGAAAACAATCAATGAACAACGATTAACAATTTCATTTTAAAAATGAATAACAAATAATGGAAATTGATTGATTTGTTGAACGATGATAGCACACACTAGAATTCAACCTAGTGAGTTAACCAAAATAGAGAAATGGAAAATTATCTATCTTTAATGCTAACCTAACCAATTACGATTTATCGAATTAATAGTTCAAGATGATTCTAGGGTCAATTACTCTCTCTCAAGTTATAATTGAATCCTAAAACATAAACCCTAATCAGATTATAGGAAGTTGTAATTTCTCAATTAACAACCTATCTAAAACTTAATAAGTTCTTAAGTTCTCTAATAAACAATTGGAAACCTATACGTGATCTCTCTGCATAAGATTTACCAACCTGATTTAATTCTGAATCTATTAAATTACCAACTCCCGTTAGCCCAATTTAATTGTTTTTTCTTGATTTACCCTCTCAGTTTATTATCGAGATATGAAGTGCAGAATTAAACCACATTTAATTTAATAAACACATAAGACAATTAGATTTCATTAAATCAAAAATAATATTCCAAAGGTGAGTATAGAACATCAATCAACAATTCAATTCTATCATCAAACTATATATCCCAATTCTACGATCAAATAAAACTAAAATACATAAGAAATAGAACTCTAATGGACGATGGGAGACCGCGACTTTATTTCAGGAAGCACGTCGAGTCTACGTCATCTTCCTCTTCTCTCTTTCTTCTTATCTTTCTCGATCTCTCAAAGTTCTCTCTTTTAGGGTTTCATTGTGGTGGCTGATCAAAAGCTCATCTTCATCTTTTCTTCTTGTTCTTTTTATTCTTGATCTATTTCTGGCAGCCCTAATGTTTTTTTCGAGGTTGGTTCTCAATGAAGCTTATTATCTAGTCAGGTTATTGATGTATTTGCCATCTATGAAGCATTTATCGGGAAACTCTTATTAGTATAGGGATTTCCTCTTTGATAGGAATGAGATGAGTCTCTAAACTCTCTCTAACCATGTACATAAATTTTTCTTATATTAATATTATTATTGATTTGTCCAAAAAAAATGTTTTTGGGGTCGAAAAGGTCTAAAAAAAACCTTAAATTTTGACTTTTTGTGTGTCTGTGAGTCTGCAGAACGCAAGTCATGATCGTGGGCCACATGTAAGCTCTTTGTCACGATCGTGGGCCAAGTTTAATGCTTCTGTCACAATCTTGGCAATTTGGCCACGATCCTGGGCTGTCTGGGCCGCGATCGTGGATCGTTACTTCAGTTCAAGTCTTTTCGAAACTTCTCCATTCTTTGTTATTGAGACTGAAACACTAACAAACACATTAAAGTACCTTAAAAACATAATAATTAAGCTCAAATGATTGTGCTAACCCTTAAAAACACTTGAACATAATTAATTCACAAACTAACACAATTCTACCAAAAATACATACTAAACAATCAAATAGACCTATAAACACATATCAAACTGTACCCTAAAACATGATGCATTTCACACTTATCAACATCCCCACACTTAAACGTTTGCTTGTCCTTAAAGAAACAAAACAACAAACATATAAAATTTCACACAACACACAATGCAGTAATGAGACAACGGCTTCAACTTCAAGAAATGAATTTAATTTAAAACATAATCATCCAAGTCATTTTGTTGGGTCCCGTTTGTTTATGGAGCCCAACCTCTTGGTTCCTTATAATACTTGAGCGCGGTTCCTTGTAATCTTCTTGATCATCATCGATTCATCTTCTTGCTCTGATACCACAAATGTTGGCCGCCGCTTAATTCTGAAACCCAACTCTTGCTTTTCATGCCATATATGTTGGACCCCGCTTGTTTCCAGAGTCCAACAATTGCTGAATCATAAAACAAGATCATTGGCTTTGATACCACCTATGTTGGATCCCGCTTGATTCCGGAATCCAACTCTTGTGAAATCATGAAACGTGATCGTCTTCATTACTCCTTAAACATTCAATTACCATTTTCGAAGACCAACAATCGATCCGGAGTCACAAAATGTGAGACATGAGCATATTTCCTATAGGGTTATTTCCATGGAATCTCTTTAGCCCTCATCGTTTTAGCCTCATTCTCATAACATCTCAAGCCTCATAAAGCATGAGTGGGTTCCCTTGTTATGGTTACTTCAAAGTACCCTCATCACAATAATCACAATTGACATCTTCAAAATGGTAGCTCTTAGTCTCTAGTTTATTTAGGAACAAGAAACACCTCATTCGGAGCTCTATAGCTCAAGATATGCTTAAAAAAACTCAAAGTATGTTTATGGCCTAATCATGCTCTCCCAACTCATCCCTTACTTTCTATCAATAAAACTTCTCAATTCAACACCAATGGATACCAATTTTTTTGGGAAGGTAGAAAAACGTGTTAGGAATGTATGGCCTCAAGAATCACTTCAATCGGAGGTCGGACGAAGAAGTTATGGCCAAACTAATCCAACATGTTCATGTCCTTACTCATATTGAACATGCCTTGACGCAATCGCCATAACTCTCTCTATAGGTGTCCGATTGACTTTGTTTTTAAACGGTTAGAAATTATACTTCTAGATCTACAAATTTTATGAAGACCAAAAATTGAAATTTTGTCGTTTGTAGGGTCAAAAAATACGGGTCGTGTAACCCAACACGGGCAGGCCGTGTAACCTTCGGGTGTAACAGTGCTCCCGCGCTAGAAACACATGGGCTGTGTGGTTTTACACTGGTAGACCGTGTAACCTTCAGGTGTAACTAATTTTCAACTCTCCAAGACCCCTCCAAAGGATCCTAAACCCATCCTAGCATCCCTTTTACTCGTAATCTTGCCAAATTCAATTCTTTCTAGTCCGATATCGCTTCATAAACTCTAATTGTTCGGGAAACATGTCCTATACGACATCCTAACTTGTAATGATCATAACTTTCAGCCCCGATATCCAAAAATTGCATACTTTATATCGTTGGAAAGGTCGAACCACAAGGTACAACTTCTGTGAAGACAACTTGGTAAAATTCCTCATAGATTAATAAAGAATTTCTCCTAAAATCAGAACACCCATTTTACCCTCATGAAAAAATTGGAAATTTGCACTATACAAACTTGGATTATCATGAACATAACCATTCAACTACCAATTGGAATTCATCAAACACTCAACCTCAATTCATTTGACTCCTCATATTCAATAACATTCATCATTCACCAAAAATCCTATCTTCCTTTTCCATAATATCTCACTTGTATATATATAACAATAGTTCATATTCAAAGTTCATCAACTCATCATCCATACAAAAATTCACATTTGTGTTCCATACACAAATCCTTATTTCATTTACATCATAAATTAAGAGTTTTACAAACTTCAGTGGCATTTCCAAGCCACATTACATCATCAATATCAAAATCCAATATACAAAGTATGCAAAACCCAAAAATTCTCGAAATACATCTGAAGTCTTGTTTTATATCAATTATTCCAAAATAAAACAAAACAAGCAATTCTGGAGTAATGCCTTGACTCTCACTCTATTTCTTGCTCATCACCTGGAGATGGAACGGAGAGGGGGTGATCGTGGGTAACAAGCTTATAACGAATAACAAGCAAAATCTTTCAAAAAGTTCTTTATCATTGAAAATTCTTATTGGATCATAAAACACATGTTTTTCCAAATTCTTGTCAAGTAATCAAAATCACAAACAACACAATTTATGCATTTTTCAACTTATTTGCAAATCATAAACACATAAGCACATCAGAATGGTTTGGGTGGATCTAAAAATAGAACGTACTACACATTTCTGCATAGCGGTCTTGTGTAGCCGTGAACTTATGGGAGTCCATGAAGGAGCTCCATGCCACTAGCGGGTAGGCGGGAGAAGCCTTTAGTCAAAGTGCTCTTGACTTAACTTAGGGGACCACCATAAACCCACATAATCATGCATTTCACAACTTGAAAACGGATTGCCCAATGGCACATTTCAAAAACTTAATTTCAAACACATTTCCATGATCATTTCACAATTCGTCAACCAAATTCACATAGCAATTTCTCAAATCATTCAAAAGCAACAAATGCCACAATTATAAAGCAATTGAAAAATCATTTTTATTCTCTTGGTTAAAAAGAAAACATAATGGCTCATTATCCCATTATAAACATGAAACCCATCTTAATTTCCTTGCTTGGAAACCTTGCTTAAATAGCCTCTACTCTTGCTCCTTTTGCTTCTCTTGATTTTCCTCAACATTGACAAAAATCCCCAAATCAATAGGCATTCTAATTGAGAAACCCACAATACGTAATCACTAAATTTGATCTTAGAAAGCTTAAACTCATACATTTCTTAAGCTATATGAACTAAAACCATCTCAAAAATCCAACCAATAAAAAATGCCCTTACCTTGATTCTTCACCAAACAATGATTTTCTTGGCTCTAATGGAAGCTCTCATCCTCCTTTTCCTTTTTCCTTCTTGAACAACTTGAAAATCCCTTTTTCCTTCTTGAACAACTTGAAAATCCCTTTTGAAAACCAAAACATGGAGAAACCTAGCTTTTTCTCCTTCTTTTCTCTCCTTGTCTCTCTATTTCGTGATTCTCTCTTCTTTTCTCTCTTCAATCACGTTTTTGCTCCTTCAAAATGAAAGACAACAAATTTTCTTCCCTTTTAGATCCTTAATGATTGTACAATGTCTACTTTGCTGTTCACTTAAAGCCTTAAGTCTTTCATCATCATCTCAAGTTGATAACTTCAGGCATACCTAATTTTAACTCAACATCATCCATACACAATTTATATTTCATTAACATCATAAGATAAGTGTTTACAAGCTTTATTGGCATCTCATACCACAATACATCATTTCGCATAATCCCCAAATTACACAAGATACTTGAATGATAATTGCTCAAAATGCAATTATAGTTTTGTTTTATGATCACTTTTTATGACTCAAGTGTTGGACTCTGAAAACAAGCGGGATCCAACATGTTGGGTATCATGATTTCACAAGAGGTTAGGCTCCGGAATCAAGCGGGGTCCAACACAAGGTTGTATTTACCTCAATTTCGGACTCAACTAATTGAAAATCCCAATTTCTCCTTAATCAGACTTTCGGACCTAGAATTTACAAAATTTTATTAAACCAATTTACCAAAAATTAGTACCCAATTACACTAACAATCCGGCATTATTCTCACTTCCAATTTATTCTTTATTCTAAAAATAATATCCTTACTAACTTAACCCCCATAATTACTAAAATACCTATAACTAATTAAAATTCCATTTTACCCTCCTCCATTTCAATTAATGCCAAAAATGCCCTTCTTACAACAAAATTCCATATTTACCCTTAATTTTTCGCATTTCCCATTCTGCCTTACATGCAACTTAAATTACAGATTCACCCTTAATTTTCTGTACTTCCCATTCTACCCCTACATGCAACTTAAATTCCAGATTCACTCTTAATTTTCTACACTTCCCATTCTACCCCTATGTTTAACTTAAAATTTTAAAACAATGTCATCATCTTCACCTTCCCTCTTCTTTTCTCTTTTCTTCTTTCATCATTTTCCAACACATTTTCTCCTTTTTTTTCCCTTTATGTAACTTCCAAAAATGATCCCAAATAACCACAACATGCAATCTAACTATAAATTAGTATAAGATGATCAAAAATCACAAATAAAATGACATAATAGTTGTTGAAATTTTTACCTAAGTATAAGGCATT
Source organism: Erythroxylum fimbriatum (assembly GCA_026770325.2). Classification (NCBI taxonomy): domain Eukaryota; kingdom Viridiplantae; phylum Streptophyta; class Magnoliopsida; order Malpighiales; family Erythroxylaceae; genus Erythroxylum; species Erythroxylum fimbriatum. The sequence continues at coordinate 359,870 of JANZLH020000147.1, read as the reverse complement.
ATAGGGTTGTCAACCTCCACAACTCTCTCCAATTTTTCTGCAAAACAAATAAAACGAGGAAACTTACGAGTAAAGGGTTACATGCAGATGAGAAGATGGTGAACTTTTGTTGATTTTTAGTGCATATTACTAGCAGATTGTTTATTTTATACTCTCATCTTTTGAATGGCTTAATGGGCTAGGCTGTGAGTTTGGTTTTAATTTACTTTTGTGGCTTTACATTGATTGGATCAATTTAATGTAGAATTGTGTGTCATCCTGTCAATGTCCCCTTAAAAATGTAGCTCAACTAGTCCTTCCCAACCCTTCTTAATAATATTATTATATTCATGTAACAAGCTAGGGACCTTTTTATTGTTAGTTTTTTCTTTGTTAAGACAACAAACAAACCCTTTGAGGCTTTGCTTGCAAAGGCGTAATTTCTTGCCATAGCAATTTGGTGTTGGTCATCTATAATTCAACACACAAGACATGCCTCCCTGTCCCTAGATCTCTCTCTTTGTCTCTGCTGCGGTGTGGTAAGACTCAGAGGTGTGGTAAGACTAAGGTAAAATGATAAAGCTATGGAAATGGTACCAACAGTGTCTATTATCGCATCCCGTGAAGACCCAAGTCATCAGCTCTGGAATACTTTGGGGCTGTGGTGATATTGGTGCTCAATACATCACTCACTCAACAGCGATTAAACGTCTCAATAAACCTGTAAGTTCCTTTTTTTTGTTGCTACCAATGGCTTGCTTGCTAATCTTGTGTTTTTGGGTTGGGTTTCCGTGTATAGTTCTTCTTCTTGAGAACTGGGCATTCGTTGGAACCGTTTGATAATATTTGGCTACCGTTTGATGCCCCCTTTCTACCTTTTCTTGCTCATTTCTGCATCGCATCGCCAACTGGAATCACATGATTGAGTGCTTCAGTTTGATCATTGACTTAAATTCTCGACTTGTTTTCGATGAATAATTCTCAAGACATTCCTCCTTACGTGGAATCTTTAGATATTCCTTTTTGACGCCTTTGGGGATTCTGGGTATGATTCGATGCCAATGCTTATCATTGATAGATTCATAACCGCCGAATACATTATCTCATAATATTAGAACTGCCTTGTTTTAGGTTCTATTCGATGCCCCTATTTTTACTGTTGATTTATAGTTTCTATACCCACAAAGGCGCAAACAACGCAACAAACCAGCTTGGAAAATGAGACTTAACTCTGTAACTGGTCTTTAATGCCTTGCTATAGGCTGGCCCATAATGCTTTGTCAAACTGATAATTTAGGTATTCGTGGCCGTAGACGTGATAGTTTATGAAATTAATTGCCATGTGATATGATGACTCTGTTAATGGCAACTTTGGTCTACAAACTTGGATACATGTTCAGAAAGCAACGCATCCTGGTTTCAGTGGTTTCTGTTTGAATTATTCTCGGTGTTAATGTGTCTCCTACTCCATAACTACTAAACTACTCGAAGAAAGCTCTCCTTCATGCGCGTGCTTAGTCCTTTGACAGAAAAGTGATTTATTACGTGTGATCATTACACATTTTGACCAATCTGAGTATATAAAAAAACAAAGCTATGACTGGGTGAACTTGAGAGTCTGATTTTGCAATATGGTAGCTAATAATTTAGGTTATGCTTAATAGGAATTCCAGTTGTGTTCTGTAATAATTAACTCTTGTTGCTAAATTGTTTTGATTATTTAAGTTGATGCTTTTGCAAATTTTACATGACTTCATTGCCGTATTTTCTGGAACAAGAGTAATTAATTTTTACTGCACAAATAACTATAGAATTTTTTTGTTCATGTGGCAGGCTGTAGATACAAAATTCAAAGTTGATTGGAAACGTGCAGCTATCACTAGTATGTTTGGTTTTGGTTTCATTGGTCCAGTTGGCCATTTCTGGTTCGTTTTCTTTTATCTTGTTATCTTATTTTCAATTATTTGGGTTGAGTTTTATATTTTAGTGTATGGTTAAGAAGTTGATTTCTTATTAGCCTTTTTCTTTTCTCTTTGGTATTAGATTCTTAAGAAGTTGATTTCTTATTAGCCTTAACAATTATCTTCAAGGTATGACAATATGGATTAAAAGGTAATATATGTGGGGTTCTAATACAGAGAAGTTGAAATCAGACAAGATTTCTTTGAGACAAATTCTTAAAGCACATCTAGTCATCCCAACTAGGTTTTGTAGGGGAAAAAAAAAACAAAGAAATGCATGTAGGTGTAAGTTCTTCAAGCACATCTCGTCATCCCAACTAGATTTTGTAGAAAAAAAGAAAAAGAAATGCTTGCAGGTGTAAGATGTATACAGTTACAGCTTTCATTAACTTGAAATTTATGAATGAAATTGGACTAGTATAGACATTCCTGAAGTGCATAAAGTTTGCAATAGTTTGTATCACTTCATACTAATCGTACTAAAAGTTCTATATAGCCTTCAGTTTTCACATTTTGTATATACTTTTTGCTTCATCTTTTACTCTGTTCACTTCTTTCAGCATCTTAACCAATAGTCAGGGAACATAAGTATGATTCTTAGTTCCATCTACTATGCCCAGTTGTTGTGCTTGGCAGGACATGGTGGCTTCCTATTGGCATGTCAAACAATCAGTTTTAGGCATCCAACGAGCAAGTTTATTAATATTGAAGCATGAAATGCTTCATAGTTGGACTGCCTGTTTTTCATAATATCTAATTGATCCATCCTATGGAATGGCAGCCAAACAATGAAGAAGTTATAGCTTAGATTTGAGGGATAAAACTAAATTTATTTTCAATACAATAACGTGCTTGGTGTGAAGCAGCTTTTGGCTATTACAAACTCTCTTGTATGGTTACTTATAAGCCGTTTTCTCTGGAAGGTATGAGGGCCTGGACAAGTTTATAAGGGTGAAGCTTCGACTACAACCAAAGTCAGCTCGATTCATTGCTGCAAAAGTTGCAGCTGATGGATTAATTTTCGGTCCATTTGATTTATTGGTGTTCTTCAGTTACATGGGATTTGCTACTGGAAACAATGTTGCTCAAGTGAAAGAAGGCCTGAAGAGGGATTTACTTCCGGCCTTGATCATGGAAGGTGGTGCGTGGCCGATACTGCAGGTAGCCAATTTTCGCTATGTGCCAGTGAGGTACCAACTTCTCTACGTCAACGTTTTCTGCTTGTTAGACAGTGCCTTCTTATCGTGGGTTGAGCAACAAAAGGATGCTCCATGGAAGCAGTGGTTAATCTCTTTTCTACCTTTGAAGGGAAAAGGCGGACAGACTGGGTTATAATATTTTCGTCTCTTCCCTGTGTTACCTCGTCGGCATCAAATTTTCAAGTTAGTGGCTAAGCATGGGTGTAACATTCAAAAATATTGCAAATAACTTTGAAATGCGGACAAGTTAGAAATTGAGCTCTCGACCAATTGCTTCTAATTGTCACTGCCAATCGTTTGCTCCATCAACCTTGGAGGTTTTGTGATGTAGATTCCTTTATTAGTGGAAGCTGTATGTATATCTTCAAGTAAGTTCCCAAAGATTTACCTTGCAAACACAACTAAGATTTAGAGGATTTTAGGAGCTAGAAGTGAAGTAGAACAAAACAGAATACAAACATAGTAGGTGCAAAACCAACAAAAATTCTGCACAAAATAGAATGGTGGAATGAGAGGTGAGGTGGATAGGAGTGTTTTATGAATAAAAGACCTAGTTGGGACCAAGACCTCAACAACACTAGAATGAATTCAG
>JANZLH020000147.1:342520-353413 GCA_026770325.2 Erythroxylum fimbriatum | reverse complement strand
AGAAAACACGTTTTTCTTGAAAAATTGATCTATTTTTTTATTAATAAACATGTTTTCTAATTATTTTCTATTTTATGGAAAAATTTTCTAGAAAACTAGAGAATTTTCAGAAAGTAAACGCACCCTTAACTTTCTTTGCAAATGAATTAGTTGACTCACTAAACCATAGAAAGCTTTTTAAGAACCTCTTAATTGATTTGAACAGATTCTAAGGAAGAAAAAAGTGAAAACTCCAATGGATATGAAGATTGTTAAGCATTGCAATGATCAACTAAGTTCTACATGCATAAGAAAATATTCTAATGTTTTTTTTTTGTAAATTGAATCAAATGGGGCTTACAATCACTAAAGGAGATTCTTTTAGTTGAAATTAATATTTCCAAGCACTTGAATGGAAGCTATAGGTGTCTGAGTCTAGATAAGATAGAAAATTGGGTAACAATTTCCTTTAAATCTGCAAAAAGATATATATTGATCTTGCTATTATTAAGAGAGATCCCTGAGAGCCTATTGAACATATGTAGAGAATCTATCAAAATTTTAACTGATCTAGGGTCAACTTCATATAATAAAATAAGATCATCATCAAATTTTAGGATAAAAAGCTTTAGTTTCTTGTAGTTGTGATGGTACTTGAGCCTTTTCACTTATTCAATATTGAATTCAATCAATCTAGTCAAAGTTTCAACATGTAACATAAACAAATAAGAGGATAATAGATCTCTCTGTCTTAATCCTTTGGCATTACTGAAAGCCAAAATAGGGGTCCCTATTTTCTAAAACAATATAAAATGAAGTAATGGTATATTGTTCCATCAATATAAGGAATTGATAAGGAAAGAAAAAACACGTTAGTGTGTTAACTAGGATCCTCCGATTGATAGAATCAAAAGTTTTATGGAATTTAATATTCATATAGCAATTTTTTAGAGATCTTTAACTTTTATAGCTCTTGAATATTTCTTGTTCTAGCATCAAATTATCATATAAGCTCCTACCTCATATGAAAGTAAATCATGATTGAACAAATCCTTTTTATAACTATATTTTAGTTATTTCAATGAACTAGGGGCTTAATCATTGCATGATGATTACGTTAAAGGCTTATCACATATAGTTTATCATATTTAAGAGAAAGTTTGGTTTAAGTTTAAAGTAAAACTTCTTGATGCATAAAAATACTTTTAAAGAACTTTTGAAACAGTTTTGAATGAATTACTTTTCAAAAGAATGTTCTTTCAAATTTGGAAGAACTTGAAAATTTTGTTTTAGGAGGTTTGATCAATTTAGATCTAGGTTGACTTATGCTAGGATTTTGAAGTGGTTTGTGTATTCTATACATATAATAATAGAACAATGTAACATATTGGTCGACTAGTATCCTTGAAAGAGATATATTTTATTTACTAAGAGTTTGTACAAAAACATTGGTTGATATGATAAGGTTATATTATGCATGTTTATAAGGTCTAAATTAGTTCGTAATTTAGCACTTGTATAACATGATTTATTTGAATTATATTATGTTTCTCTTGTTTGCTTTAATTAAATCCTAGATTTGAGTGCATTATTCTCCATAATCATACGATATGAGAGAAACTAAATTCAATAGGAAGATAAAAAGATGGAAAAAAAATTTATAGAAGGCATGGGAGATAACTTCAATCTTGAATATGTCTAAAGCTTGAGAAAATTGGTTGATATAATGATAGTAAATAACTGGCATTAATTTCATGTTGGTGTTAGGCCCTCATTTTACACACGTAAATTGAAGTAAATTGGAGCCAAGTGATATTTGTGATTGATGTTGCACTCATAAGTGCTTACACACGTAAATTTCTAAAAGCCAAATGGTGTTATGTGGATGTTGGTTAGATGCCAGACAGACTCATGCACAAATTATAAGGATACACAAAGAAACCTAATTTTGTTGACCTTATGACTCTATTTTATAATCATAGCCTATAAATAATCTTATTAGGGTTAATTAAAGAGGACTTTTAGAGAGATCTTTAGGCAACACTTTTTTATTGTGTGTTAATTTTAAGCTTTCTTTATATCAAGGAGAGCTTTAGAGCAAGATTGGGAGAGGATTCATCTCAAATTGGATACAATTAGGGATACCATGTTCTATCTTTTATTCTTTATTTTTTTTAATGAGAAGATTGTTTCGTTTTTTGTTTTGTTTTCATAATGTTTGGTAACTAAATCCCTGACTAGATTTAGGGATATAGTTAATGTGAGATATTTCAATTATTAATACATGATTAATAATTATTTTTTAAATCTATTTTCTTTGATATTAATCATGGATTTATGACTAACCATCATATACTTAATTTTAGGGATTGTTTGAAATTAAGACCAAAAGGTTAAGTATAATCCCTGTACTAATACAATAATCATCTAGATATAAAGATAAATGTATCCTAGATAAAGGTGACAACTAATAGATTAATTATGCTTAGTGAGTTCGCTTAGGTGTTACACATCAAAGGGTGGTAATTATTTCATAATTAGATGTAACTGTGTACCTCAAGAGAGGACATAGTTACTTTAGGTTAATTTTTATTTCAACCTTAATAATCAAATTTGCATGATAATTTATCTTCTCATAAATGGATACAAATACCATGACATTTTATTATCATGATTAATTTTTTATTTAATTTTTCTTTTAAAATCCAAAGAATCGTATTAATAAGAAATAAGCTTAATTTTTTTAAAAAAAATGAATGGCATATTACGATAGAATAGATTTATTACAACGTGACAAAAATCACGAGAACTAGAAAATAGATGCCAACGTTTCGATTACTTAGTAATTAAAGAATCTTATTACATGTTAACTAATGAGTAAGCATTCCAAACATCAATATAGCATCAAACCAATATACAATAACCCAAGGTAACATCTATACATCCTAATAGGCTTAAATTGGAATGATTATATAACCTTTTGTTATTTATTACTTTAATTGCAATTTTTTACTAGGATTAAAAGAATAGAGTATTTATAGTCATCATGGGATCGATAATCTATAATACTCTAGCTAGATTTATAACTTGTTACAATCAATTTTATGCACTTACAAAAATGATCAATTAATTTTTCAATATTATAAGGGGCTATTTAATTACTATTTTGTTAATCTTAGCTTTATTTTAAGCTTATCTTCCTCCGTTATTCTGGGGTAGTTAATATGAGATGGAAGGTTTATAAGTGAAAACTTGGATGACATACGTACTTCAATTTGAATCTAAAATTGAATAGACCTATAAAAAGAACAACACAAGAATGAGAAGAGAGATGGATGTAAATCATTTTAACATTTATGTTGGAATGGAGCAACAACAGCCACAAAGGATTTGTGTGGGGGACATTCAAATGCTGATCATTATTACAAATCCCTCATGCATCAAGTTGCATCAAAGGGTAAGAAACTACAAGTTAAAGTAAGTCTATCTCTACTTATCATCGAAGTTTTGTGGATCACTTAAGGAAGATATCATCATATTCATCAAAGAATTTTACTCCATGATATAAATAATTGCATTGAATGATCTTATAGGAGATGAACTTCATATGTGAAGTTTTTCATAATGCATAAGAGATCGAGTAAGAATCTTGTTCCCAATGATTAAGGTCAATTCTTTTGAGGAGTAACACCAAGTTTATGAAACTTTTATGCTTTGATTTTTTCCTCTATATAAAACCACCAAATTAAGGATGTAGATTCAAAGTTTTAAACTAAAAGAGGGGAAAGTATTTCATAAAGCTTAGGAACAATACAAAGCTTTCTATACATTTTATAAAGCATTCCATAAGGCTAATTATACGGATATCTATAGAGGAAAACAAGATGTCAAGAATGACCCCATCTGTAACAATTATAATATGTAGTGAAGGAATCACCCAAATGTCTTATTAAATTATTTAGAAGCATAAATACTATGAGACCTTCTGAGTTTTAGCAATAACATCAGTATCAATAACCACCACCATTGCTAAAAAAGGGAATAAATGCTCAAACAATGCATATATTCCATTAACGTAAAATAGGATAACTTAAGGAAACTTGAAAAGATGGTGTAATCTAATTATACATCCATTCATAACTTGAAGGTGTAAGTTGACCATTTAGTTGAAGTGGTGAGAAAAATAGAATAAAACAAAGCTTCATATTAATACTGAGGTGAACCTTAATTAGAGATCAACTATTAGTCATTAAACTTAAAAATGGAAAAACAATTTATGTTGAAACTGTTCAAGGAGAGGGAGTGTAAAAGGTAGACAAAACTGAAAAAGAGGGCTAAATGAACATAAGAAAATTGATGTTGGTCTCAAGTTAAAGCTGCAACACTTTATCAAAGCTTATGTGCTACCCATTCCATACTTTTAGAGGTTAAAAAATTGAAAGGATGAATATAAATTCAAGAAGCTACATATCAATATACCTTTCGTTAAAGCATTAGCACAAATTCCATCATATGTAAAGCTTTTAAAGGAGATCATCTTCATTACAAATAAAGTCAGGAAGAATTTACTAAGGTATCTTTAACTAAAGAGTATAGTGCAATCTTGGAAAATTAGTTACCTTCGAAGTTAAAAGATCCAGGGAGTTTTATTGTTCTTTACCATTTTGGTGCTTCTTTTGTTTATAAATTTTTATGTGATTTACAAGCTAGTATTGACCTAATGCCTTTATCTCTTTTCAAGAAGCTTAGAATGGAAGAACTCGAGCTAATAAATGAGTAACTCAATTAGCTTATAGGTCTTTTAGGTATGTAATTAAGGCAATGGAAAACTTACTAATTAGAGTAGGGAAATTAATTTTTCTTACAAATTTCTTGGTAATGGGTATAGAGTAAGACATTGGGATTCCTATCATATTAGGAAGGGTCAGGAGAATATGGAGTTTAACATCTTCAATTCTTTGAAAGAACTCTACTGTGCATGAAGACTTACCTAAGGTTATTAATGATGATCCTTTGGAATCATATATAGCTTTAAGACTTGATGAAAGAGAAAAGGATCCTAACTTGGTGGAATGTGCTTTTATGTTTGAAGGAGAGGGGAATAGACCATAATGTTCTTAGGTTTTTGAGGACTTAAGAGGAAAAAATCCTACTCCTCTCTCATCTACTAAAGAAACACCTAAGCTTGAATTAAAGTAAATGCCTTCTTAACCAAGTTATGCATATTTAAGAGAAAATAATATTTAGCTTATTAACACCCCTCACTCTTTATGTTATGTATAGGAAGGAAAAAAAGCTAATTCAGTTATTGGTTTTGGATGAGCGAAGAGCTAAGTAGGAAGTCCAACTAAAAGACTTCTAAAGAAACATTTTCTTAAAGGCAACCTAATATTCTAACTTTACTTTTCTTTCATTTTAGTTTATTAATTCTAGTTTTATACTTATTTTTTAGTTTTTGATAGGTCATTCTTATTAGAATTTCTTATATCTTACCTTACCAACCTTGCATAGATTAATAGTCTCTCATAATTGCTTTTATATTCTTATTTGTGTGAATTTGAGAATAATGTCATGTTAAAAAATGGTGAGTGACCAAAAATCCATTTTTTTCTTTTTATTTTTTAACAAACAAATTTACTTAAATTTTGTGTTTTAGATTTAAATTTTATCTCTTTTTTTTCTTATTTAGGATATCATTAGTTATTTTAGGAAAATAACTTGAGTTTATACATAATTATGAGTTAAGATTGATTGTTAAAAGTTAGATGCATAATAGTGATGCTATGAAAATTTTGACTTCGTGAAGCCTAGGAAACCAAATTCATTAGATGATGATACTTTGAGTTCACTTGAATTATCCAGTGAGAAATTAACCCAACAATTAAAATTTTTCATTAGGATATGGATATCTTCTTTGACATTAGACAGTTAGAACTTATATTTATTGTCTTCAAGATTACTTGTAAGATATGTACAAGCATTAAAATGATAAAGGCATTTAGAGTTTATGGTTGAGCCAAATTTTCTAATGGGATAATAGATTCTAAAGTGGCCAACCTTTTGAAAAAAACTTTAATTCAGTGTCCAAGCTTTTAAAATTTTCAATTAAGTGACCAACCTTTTTTAACTTTAACCACTCAGTTTAAAATTTTAATTTTGTTAGTATTTTTCTTATTTAACTAATGAAATCATTTTTTATCCATGACATATAGGCGTTTGCATCGAAAATTAACTGCCAACTAATCATTTACGTGGACTAAAACACCCGACTTGAGTTAGGTGTTTTAGTCCATGTGGATATGATTAGTTATCGATTAATTTTTTACATAGATGCCTACATGTTATAGACAAAAAACATCATGTTAGTCAAATTAGCAAAATATTAATAAAACTAACATTTTAAACTAAGTTGTTAAGGTTATAAATGGTTCGTCACTTAACCGAAAATTTTAAAAGTTTGGGCACTAAATTAAAAATTCCAAAAAGTTAGGCACTTTAGAACCTATTATCCCTTTCCTAATCCTTTAACAATAAGACAAAGCGCCGAGACAAACGTAAGATGAAGCGGAGAAGCAAAAATAAGACGAAGCACGGAGACAAAGATAAGACAAAGCGGAAACTAAGACGAAAAAAGTAAAACCAATGTTAACTCCGATGCATCCTTCAAACCTTTTGTCTAAGGATGAATCTGGCAAGAAGGTTGATCAAACCCTTTATAGAGGGATTATTGGTTCTTTACTTTACCTTACAGCAAGCAGACCTGATATTTTGTTTAGTGTTTGTTTGTGTGCACGATTTCAGGCAGATCCTAGAGAGTCTCATTATATTGTTGTTAAAAGAATTTTGAGATATCTATCAAGTACTACTGATCTTTACTTAATGTATGAGAAAGGTAAAGATTTCAGGTTAATTGGCTACAATGATGCTGATTATGCCAGAGATAGGATTGATAGAAAGAGTACGAGTAGAGGATGTCACTTCCGTGGCCACAACCTGGTTTCCTGGTTGAGTAAGAGGCAAAGCTCAATTGCTCTATCAACTGCAGAAGCTGAGTATATGTCAGTCGCAAGTTGCTACTCACAGACGTCGTGGATTAAGTACCAGCTAGAAGATTATTCCCTACAAGAAGAACAAATCTCAATCTTCTGTGACAACACAAGTGCTATCAACCTGTCGAAGAACCCACTATAACACTCGAGGGTAAAGCATATTGAAGTTATACATCATTTTCTACGAGACTACGTTCAAAGGAAGATCGTAAGTCTACAATTTGTTGAGACGAACTATCAATGGGCGGACATGTTCACTAAGCCATTGAGTGAAGAAAGATCCAAAGGCATAAGATGAAACCTGAACATGGTAATGTTGAGTGATCAACTGTCTGACACGTCATGACCCAGATAGTCCTCTTATTCAAGAAGATAAAAGTCGTAAAAGTTAACGGTAACAGTAACAGTAAGTTACAGACGATAACTTCTGTCACAAGAAAGTTTTGGAGGGAAAGATTCTTAAAGCCTTGAGAATACCTCCTACTCTAGAACACTCTTGACATACCCTGACATCGACTTTTGAAAGAACTCTCAACAACACTTTCCATTACTCTGTTTTGATATGAAACCCTCCTTGCTCTCACTCTCAACTTCAGAAACCAACCTCACCTCTTTAAGAAATACATCTGTGCCTTCAGTTCTTTGTTGATTTCAAACACAAATGGAGCAATCAATGACTAGTTGAAGACTTGTTGATTTCGAGTCCTTGAAAAAGGACCAAATGGATATCGAACTGGAGATTGTAGCAGCTGAATGGAAGAACTTCTTTCAGGTCAATGAGATAGTTTATCCGCATGAAGTATATGATTTCTGGAAGAATGTGGAAGTGGTAGAAAATACGCTAGTATCAGTTGTGGACAGATTGTCGGTTATAGTAACATTGAAGTCAATCGAGAAGGCTACTGAGTGTCCATGTGTTGGAGTAAAGCTTGCTCATAAAGCTAGATGGATGACTCAAGCCAGTATGGAGGAGATTCAGATTAATTGACAACTATATGGATGTAATGACCCAAAGGAGAAGAAGGCCACAAGTCTTATGCCGAAGGCTAGGGTTCTACATTCGTTACTCTTCCATTATGTTCTACCGAGAACAAGATCGCAGAATTTGATAATGATGTTAGATGAGCAATGTCTATTTCATCTACTCAATCGCTAGCCTATAGATCTTCCATTACATGGTAAAGTCGAAGAAAGACTCGACTTCCCTACCGTATGGAATGATGCTGACAAGAATCTTTAGAGATTCAGGAATTTTTCTTGAGAGAGGAAACAGAACGAAGATGAACATCAAAAGCGTCATTAATTCTTCAACTTTTAGTAGAATGGGCTTGAAGAATCTGGAAAGAGAAGAAACAGATTCTAAGACAATAGCAAGGATTGAGGGGGAGTGTGCTGTCAAGCAAAGTCTGAGTGAAAAAGTATCTCCCACAAGAAATCAAAATCTCAATCCACTGGAAGAATGTCCATAGAGAGATTGAAGAAATCGTCAGATGATACAATAAAAGTTAGGGCGATTTCTCAAAAAGAAGAAAGCCAGGTGCTACAGACAGAGACACAAGTGACCTTGAATAGAAAAGGCGAGGTACTCCTTTCGGAGAAACCCAAGCAAGCAAAAAGGTCACCTAGACTACGAACCCTGCGTTAACAAGAGGAGAAGAAAGGAAAAGAGTTGACTCAGAGTGAAGGCTATGGAATGAAAGCACTGCAGGCAACTAGGTCTTTAGTCTCAATTTTGAAGGAAGATTCAGCAAAATTGGCTAAAGAGACTGAGATAAAAAGGAAGTTGGATTTTGAGAAGAAGAAACCCAACCTCAACAACAACCTCCTAGGCTGATTGAAGAGAGTAAAAAGCAAAAAATCAGTCAAAAAAAGAGCACTCCCACGGATTTTCAACAGAAAAGGTCAATTGAACACAGTCCCGCACAGGCTAATCCTTCTCAACCAGTGAGAAAAGAGGATTTGAAAATGAAGATCATTGAAGAAGTTGAACCTGTCAGGAGTAGCAGCTCTATAATCATAAGAGAACCCCTGAAAAGGTCAGTCAAGGTATAATTTGAACCAATTGTGGTGAATAGTCACTTTATACATCTGTTGAATGATGGAGAGAAAAGGTTGTAAAGTGTTCTACGGGATGAAAGATCAGAACCATACCTAACACAGATGACTAAGCAGAAGTATACTATTTTCCCACTTACAAAAAGAACTGTGATAAAGATTGTCCTTGACATTCAGCCAAGACCTTACATTGCTCGTAATAAAGAAAAGGGGAAGAAGAAAATTATCCAGATGGGATGACAAGTGATCTGACAGAAGATCAGAATGAAGCTGAAGTGAGAAACATAGATGAGGCGTGTCATGCAGCCCATCAGAGAGGAATTTTTATTTCCCACTATATCTCAAAGGCATCAGGAAGTAATTGTGGTTGCGTCACCATTGAGAAAACTTCTCAGGTGGTTGGGAGAATAACATAAGGGCGGTACAAAACCATTATAGTTGGAGATATTAGTTACAATATAGAGACTCTTGTGCACCTCATCATGCACATTAGACCCTTGAGTTCTATATATTCAATTGGAGATGTACTACACCTATTTGAAAAACATGTTCCAAGACTACCCAGACTTGATGACCTTGATCTTCCTGAATCAAACTTATCTTTCAAACCTCTTGTGTTTACAATCATGGAACCAAATGTTATACCTTCAGGCGCATACAGTACTACTATTAGTTTTGAAGTAGTACAGCAGAAGAAAAATGAAGCCTTAGTCGAAGAGATTGGAGAAATTCATGACAAGGTTGATGATCTGTGTGTGTCAATGGGTGACTTATGTGAGGAAGTAGCTAATATTCGACAAGACCTCAAGTCACTCCGCACTGAAATGAAGGAAATGTTCTCTGAAATAATGAAGCATCTTCGGTCATGATTTTTGATCAATAACAAATAGGGGAAGAAAGAAAATGGGAAAGATAGGGGGAGAAGAGAAGAAGAAGAGAAGAAGCGAAGAAGAAAAGAAGAAGAAGAAAAGTGTATAGAAGATAAAGTTTAAGTTTACAATTTTTTCAATTTATATCGTCTTATAAATAATACTATCTTTCTAAAACTATGATTATTTGTTATCATTAAAAAGGGAGAGATTGTTAAGTCAAAATGACTTCACCATTAATAATTTTGATGAAAATTAAATAATAATAATAATAGAAAGTAAGAAGAAGTGGAAGCAAACTAAGACAAAGCGGAAGAAAACTAAGATGAAGCGGAAGCGAAAATAAGACGAAAGAAAGTAAGACTAAGCGGAAGCAAAAACTAAGACGAAAGAAAGTGAGACGAAGCGGAAACAAAAATAAGATAAAAGAAAGTAAGACGAAGCGGAAGAAAAAATGAGACAAATGAAAGTACGACGAAGCAGAAAAGAAAGTGAGACAAAGCAGAAGCAAAAATGAGATGAATGAAAGTATGACGAAGTAGAAGAGAAAGTGAGACGGAAGCAAAACTAAAACGAAGACCCGATACTACGTCGGATGGTTAATCAGTTTGAGTTAGCTACAGAACTCAACTGAATAACAGTTTCGTCAAAGATCAAGAGACAAGAAGAAAGAAGCGGTTATCAAGAAGTAGTTGAAGACGAAGGCTATAAATACAAGTCGGAGTCGAAGACTGAAAAATTTAGAGATTTTAAGAAAGCTAGTAATGTAACATCCCACCCCCGACAGGAAGGGTAAAATAGTATATTGGCATAGGATGAGATTGATAGGGATTTATTAGTATTGTCCATGCATACTGGTACTAATGAACAGTGGATTCTGTGCACATGAAATAACTGTACATGCATACATGACATTCCCGGTAATTGGGCCTAATGCAATT
>JANZLH020000147.1:322174-333139 GCA_026770325.2 Erythroxylum fimbriatum | reverse complement strand
GAATGTTTTGAATTGTTAGCTTTTGACTTATAGTGAATTGTGTTCCATGAAATTGAATTGTGTGTAATGTAATCATATAGAATGAGTTATATTATATAAGATGAATATGCATATTGTGTACTAAAATTATGTATTATTTATTTTTATCTGTTATTTATTTTGATATATGCATTCATTTATTTTTACAGATAAATAGAAGAAAGTTCAAGTACTCCTGATCAATCCACTTCTGAAAGATACAATGATCCAGCTTGGGCTCATGTTGCATTGGTTCTCAGTATAAGGAACCATACTATTTACTTGTTTTGTAACAAGCATTTGAAAGGTGGAGGAATCACTTGATTAAAAAAACATTTAGCTGAGGTTAAAGGAGATGTGGAACCCTGTAAAAAAGTAAGTCATAATGTGAAGTGGCAGACGAAAACATTGCTTGATGAATATCAATATGAGAGAGGTAGACGGGAAAGGTTGAATTTTGAAATTAGTAGCGGAAGTTCATTTTCTAGTTTCCGTGGTGATTTTGGAAATGTTGAAGGTGGAAGTGGTAGTGGTAGTGGTGGTTGTGGTACTGGTACTGGTAGTGTTCCATCTCAGGTTCAAGAAGAAGTACATGAACTTAATGTGAGGAAGAGAAGAAGGTAGGTGACTAGTTTATTTGCACCACGAACATCTCCTAGAGCCCAACCTTCAATTCGTAGTGCAAAGCAATCAAGAGATGCGACTCACAATGTTGATATGGCAGTAATTAGATGGTGGTATGATACAGGCTCATCATTCAA
The DNA here is from genome assembly GCA_026770325.2 of Erythroxylum fimbriatum. NCBI lineage: Eukaryota > Viridiplantae > Streptophyta > Magnoliopsida > Malpighiales > Erythroxylaceae > Erythroxylum > Erythroxylum fimbriatum. The sequence continues at coordinate 332,360 of JANZLH020000147.1, read as the reverse complement.
TGTTTCTCAGTCTTATTATTATCAACCTATGATGGATGTAATAGCCTCTTATAGCCCAGGATACAAAGGCCCTTTGATTGATGACTTAAGAGGTAAACTTTTGAATTGTACTGTTTCTGAAATTAGAAGTTATTTGGCTAAAAGAAGAGTGAATTGGGGTACTTATGGATGTTCAATTATGTGTGATGGTTGGACAAATAGGAGACAAGTGTCTATTATAAATTTTTTGGTTTATTCTACAAATGACTCTATGTTTTTGAAATCTATTGATGCATCTGGCCTTATTAGAAATATTGAGACTTTGTTTGTGATATTTGATAAGATTGTAAATGATGTAGGGCTAGAAAACATTGTTCAGTTTATTATTGACAATGATTCCGCTTATAAAGCGGCAGAAAAAAGGTTGCAGAATACGTATAATTCATTTTTTTGGATTCCTTATGTTGCATATTGCATTGACCTAATGTTGGAGAATATAAGGGATCCTAGGTATTTTCTTGTTATTAATAAAACTATGCAGAAAGCTAAAAAGGTGACAAAGTTCATTTATAATCTTGCATGGATATTGAATTTGATGAGAAAGGAATTTATCAATGGTAGGAATTTGTGTCGTCTTGCTATGACAAGATTTGCAATATATTTCTTATCGCTTCAGTCTTTTGTTTCGATGAAGAAAGAGTTAAGACAAATGTTGACAAATGATAAGCGGATTGCATCTCAGCATGCTAGGTCTAATGCAAGAGTGGAGGTTTGTAATATTATACTGGAAGATAGATAATTTTGGCCTCAATGTCAATTTATTATCTGAGTTTGTGAGTTTTTGGTGAGGGTGCTTCGCTTGACTGATAGTGCAGAGAAGCCAACAATGGGTTATATTTTTTATATCATGGAGAAAGTGACGGAAGCAATCAAGGTCAATCTGAAATATAGGTCTTCTTTATACACACCATATCTTTCAATCATTAATGAGAGAAGAGAAAGGCAACTTTCTTCTCCATTGTTTGCAACTGGGGCATTTTTGAATCGTAATGTCTATTTTAGACTGGATCTTACTAAGCAAGCTGAAGTTAATAGATGAATGCTTTTAACTATTATAATAATTGTTAGCATTGACGGGATGCAAGATCTTTTAAGCTCACAAATGGAGCTTTACAAGTTGTCTTACGGAGATTTTGGAATGTCGATTGCTATTCGAAAAAGAGGAAAACTTTCTCCAAGTATTAGTTATTTCCTTTTTCTTATTTGTTGAAAATTAATTATCAATTTATGTTGTTTACAACACTACTTTTGTTATCTTATGACTTACAATTTCTTGGTGGGATCAGTTTGGAATGGTGTTCTAGAATTGAAAAAATTTGCAATTCGGATTTTAAGTCAATGTGTGAGTGCAACAGGCTGTGAACAAAATTGGAGCACATTTGAATTTATCTATTCAAAGAAAAAGAATAGATTGGAGCATAAGAGATTGAATGACTTGGTTTTTTTAATAATTAAATTTAATGGTTTACTAGGAGTCTTAATAGCACAAGTAGTTCAACTGATCCAATTTCCATTGATAATATTGATCTTTTAGCGGATTGGGTTTTTAAAGAATCGAATTTGGTAGAAGTGAATAACTTGGAAGATAATCTTGGATAGGAAAGTATCGACATGAAGATTTTGTATCAAATGATAACTGAGGTCAGTGCAGTTATAAGTGGTATCCTCCTGTTGGCTATTGAATTTCGTTCCAGGTTTTTTTCCCTCTTCTTTTAATTTTACTTATATTTGATGTTTATGTTAAATTCTATATATGCAATGTAACTGTAAATGTTTTTGTTTCAGGTTTAACTTCTACTTTATTCTTTCTTCGTCATGAACTCTTTTTGTAAATTGTTTAAGGATATTTATTGTTCTATCTAATGCAATTATTATTTATTAAAATGATGAAATTGTATTATTGTAATATTTTAAAATTTTGTATTATTCTTAATTTTATATTTGTATGATGATGATTATCTTTTTTATATTAATTGTGGTTATTATTTATATGTGAAATATTTAAAAATTATTGTTATTTCATATTAATTGTGATTATTATTTATTATTATGATTTTTGAAAACATAATTGATGTAAACAATAAACTAGTAAAGTATACAATACAACTGTACAATATATCAATGGACTATTTTACAAATTTTAAATTTTTTTTTGAAAATTTTGCAACTTAGTTACTATATTTTTCAAATTTTTCGGTACTGAACGGTGGTAGACGCAACAGACCAGTACCGACCGGTATTATACTAGTACATAAATACCTCTATTTTGTACCGTTCTTTGACCGATACGGTACATACTGCTCGATACAGAACGAAATTCTAATCTTTGGAAAGATGAGTCAATTTAGATTTTTAAAACAAAATCCGTGAGAATTGATGCTTGTACAAAAAAGAAGGGTTTATGTCTCGACTAACATACTTGAAATCTAAACTATATGCAATCTTTATTTATCTTTGATCTCTTAGGTTATGTTTAGTATAGGTAGTTATTAATGGAATGTAATATTATTTTATCGTTTGAGATGAAGACGTTTATAATGAAATGAAATGGAATAAGATGGAAAGGAAGAGTTTCACATTATATTTAATTCCATTTTAAACATTAAAAATAAGTTACCTCTTATTTGGAGGTTTAGAATGAAATGTAAAATAATAAATAACATTTCACTATATTGCATTATGAACTCTTTCATCTCTCTCAAACAACAACTTTCTAATATTACATCCATTTACATTTCATTCCATTATAAATTATTTCATTCTATTAAAAGTCTCACGTCTAACCAAACATAGCCTTATAAAATTTGTTATATAAATTACTTGAGAGACATATAGGTTGGAAACTTACTATTCAGCTCTTTAAGACTCATCGGTACCCTCAAGGGGTGTGGCTCGTTGGTTGAGAGCGATGCTTGATTTCGGTTAGGTCTCAGGTTCGATTCCCTGCTAGCTCCTCTTGTAAGTAGGGTGTTCAAAAAAAAAAAAGACTCATCGGTAGAGTACTCCATAAGCCTAGAAGTCGTATCGAGAAGATACGGTAACAATGGTATATATCTTGATAATGTTATTCCCCCGTGCCTTTTGACGAAGGGTTGTCGGTAGTGTATTTATATGTATAATTGATGCAGGTGCATTTTTTCACATAGGTTGTCGCACATTTGTAATTTTTAATATGGTATAAATGACACAACTGTTACTTTTAAAGATATAGTCCTCTATTTATTTTGATTAAACGTAGAAGATTCAAAGAAATTTAAGTTTGGAAATAAATGACCATTCTCCTTTATTAACAAGATTTATAATTGAGAAAGACAATTTATAAAATATTAATCAAAATAGGATTTATTATTATTACATGAAACTATTTTCATCATACAAAATTAAAATGTTCCCTTATTTTAATCTTTTATAATAATAAAACCTCATTTAAGTATTGAAAAGATAAATATAAGTTTATTAATGTTCTGCATATGTATAAGACAATTAGAACATATAACATATATTGCTACTTGAAAATTGAATAATAATTTAGTGGTTTGCACTAAAACAGAAAAAAATTAAAATCAATATTAATAAATGATTTAAAAAAGATGAAATTAATTTAACAAAATTAAATTAAAATTTACTTAAAGGAATATTTTATTAACTTTTAAGCAAATAAGGAAAATTTAATTAATTAAAATGATTAAGGTGAGATACAAGGGTGAGCCTTGGAGTAATTGATAAGGTTACTTATTTATTAATAAAAAGGTCGTAGATTTGAGTTATTGGAAATAACTTATTTGTAAAATGCAACGAGAAGACTATGTACAATTGATGTCCTTATGCACTGAGGTTGTTATTGTTATTGTTGTTGTTTAAGGTGAGATACGGTAGGTGCTTAAATATTATAAGTTAAGAAGTTTATTAAGCAAACATTAAATTTGACAAGTCATTCAGAAATTTAATTGAGTTTTTCTCCATTCTATACAAAAGACAAAGGCAAAAGAGAATGGTGAATCTTTAAAGCCTTTCCATCTATCTTATCTGTTTAATACCAAGAAGTCATTTTTCCATATAAAATCAACATTTTCTTTCTTATAAGACTTGTCTTTCATGTAACTGTCTATTTGGTTTTATAAATACTTCAGTCAAGCTCTAAATTGCACTAACTGATAATGTTTTCCTTTTAGTTATCATTATATTTGTTATAATTCCTATTTGTAAACATTCTTTTTTATATGTTATAACTCTAAAAGATAAATCTTTAAAATTTTCTTTTACACTGATACACTCTCAATGAATATACACATGATTATAATTTATTTAGCATGGTCCATCCCTCTTTAAGCATAAATAGGTGACAAAAAGAACGTTATTTTAGTTTTAGGTTATGGTTAGCAACCCTTATAGATAGGGAGAGGGAGGCACAGATAAGCTCTATAACACATCTTACATGTAGACCTTGTCAAAAGAACTAGCTTACCATTCTCATTAAGGAATTAAGAAAATGAGTGGTTCAATTCTTAATCTGTTGCTCCAATCACTATATGGGAGAAATTAACAGAGAAGTTCTTAGAAAAGTACTTCCTAACAGTAAAGAATGTAAAGCTTCAATACAACATTTTCTCCTACTTATAACAATGAGACGGTATATGAGTCATGGATAGATACAAGGACTTGTTAAGAATGTCCCTATACTCTGGTTTACCTATATAGTTATACATTTTTTATAATGGTTTAGACTATGCAACAAAGGAGATGATAGATGCAATAACTAAGGAAACTTTAAATAACAAACTTTAGAAGTTGTCCTATAGTCAATTTAAGAGATGACAAAGAATTTCTATCATTGAAAATCAAGTAGATCATTAGCATATAAACCACAAATTTACAAAAATATGGATGCAATTACTGCATAGTAGCTTAGATGAAAGCATTGATAACCTAAACTAAGGAGCAAGACCAATATAAACGTTATAGTATGAATGGTGTAGGATGGATATAGCATCAATAGTTGACAAGTTGGAAATTCCTTTCTAGGGAAACTAAACAAGTTGACTATTTAGGGAATTACCATCAACATAATAATAACTCTTATAGTAATATCTACAATCTAAGTTAGGAAAGTGATTGTTTATTTTCTTAAGCCAACATTGTAACTATAGTCAGCACAAGCAAGTACAATTCAATCTCATGAGGACCATTGACTAATGACTAACTATTTATAAACTTATTAAGCTAAACCAACAATTATGCATGATTGAATAAGAAAACAAAATAAATCAATCTAAATATTAAAAAAATTATGATCAAGAATATATCAATCTATGGATGAGCCAGAATTAAGTAAGAAATCCCCTAAGACTTTACCATATTAAACTTCATCTTGATTTATTGAATACTTTTAATTACTTGGACTAGTGAGAATTCTTAACTTAGATTATATTATATCTCGAGACTTACAACCCCTATTCATAGGTTAATCAACTAAAATCCCTTTTGAATCAAGAAAACCTAAGAATGCATTAATTTGCTTTATGAACTCTCTTTATAAATTTTATCCTAACCTAAGAAGATCTTGCGAATTTCTCTCAAATAGCTCATACTTAACGCTCTTTATCTATATCGTGATCTAGCCATACATCTTATCTCTTGACTCGTGATGAATGAATCAAATAATTGGGTCTTTCATTTTCACTTTGTCAATTCAATCAATTATAGAAACAAGGATAAGAAAGCTAGAATTTTATTAAATCAAACATAATATAAAATATTACATCTTAGGTTTATCCTACCTAAATCTATAACCTATTTAGCTCATAATTAAACAAAGAATAGCAATAAAGAAACAATAAAGTAAAAAAATAAAAAGAAATATTTTTCTAAATATTGAATCTTTAGAGGATCTTGTTGGAATCTTATTCTATCTTCAAATAATGACTTTATCTTTATCAATAACTGATGTAAAACAACTTCACGTCAGCTTTTCACTACTTTCCTACCATTTCTTAGCCAAAAATATCTTTTCTTTTATACCTTCTTTTTCTTTAAACGTCCCTAACATAGGGACCGTATAGCTAGCTATTGTTTCACTTATCATTCTCTAAAAATCTTTAATGCTAACGCGGGACCTACACTATGTAAAGTATCATGTTCTTTATCTAAGGAGTAACATAAGGGTATGTAGGGCTATGAAACAGAAATAGAAGTGACTATCTTATAACCAGTGGCGAACCCAGGAATTTGTTTCAGGGGGGCAAAATTTTTTTTTATCCAATCCACCGTGGGCAACCACATTTTTTTAAGTGGACAACCTCTATATGTATATATATATTCTTTAATAAAAAAATTTTGAGGCTGGGTAAGCTGTAGCTTTGCTACTGCTTGTAACATGGCTTTAGCATGGTATCATATAAGTGCCATGTTCAAGGGTCCTCCAAATCTTCCAAATTTACTTCAACTCAATCAAATTCTTCTCCAATTTTGCTTAATTTTCTTATATGGGTAGAAATAACACCTAAAGTGTACTTCTCAAACTATATACCATTTCCTCTAAAGTCATACAAAATACCAAAAATTTGCTTTATAAATAAAAGTAATATATGATTAGCATACATCAAACTCTTCCATATTTAAGTAGTTTCTTTTTCTTAAGCAAACTAATTCCATCATTCAGAATAAAATAAGAGATAATCTTTGAAAAGTGTTAAAAAAATCAAATATAACCTTAAAGATTCTCAAATACTCATTCAATCATATAGGTCATCAAAATGCTATTTAACCAACTACTTCTATTAATTTATAAGTTGATTCAATTCATTTCATGGTTCTTCAAAATTCAATTTGTATCACAAAATTCAATTATGTTCATAAAATCATATATATATATATATATAAAAATCTAAAAGTAGAACAACATCGAGTAGAAAAACAAAGAGCTGGTATTAAATAAAGGGTGTGAATATGTTTAAATTTTGAAGGTTTGTTATCTTATGTGTGTGTGTGTGTATATATATATATAAAAGTAGAACAACATCAAGTAGAAAAACAAGAGCTGGCATTAAACAAAGGGTGTGAATATGTTTAAATTTTGAAAGGTTTTATCTTATATATGTGTGTGTGTGTATATATATATATATATATAGAGAGAGAGAGAGAGAGAGGGAGAGAGAGAGAGAGCATATAACCAAGTTAGACTATGCTAAGCCAACACTCATAGAGATGTAGTCCAACTAATCCAACATAGTTAGACTGATAGTTGTAAAAAATAACTTTGAGATCACTTTGGGCATTATTCAAATGTTAGAATAATTAGTAAACTTCAGTAGTCTACCAAATGAATATCCAATAAGCATGTAGCCATCTTATTGGAGATATGAGACACATTTAAGGTTAATGAAGAAATCATAAATGCTATAAGCTTAAGATTGTTACTATTCTCATTAAGGAATCAAACAAAGGAGTAACTAAAGTCTTTCCTTATTGCGCCAATCACTATATGGGAGAATTTAATAGAGAAGTTCTTGGCAAAGGACTTCCTACTAGTAAAGACTATAAAGCTTTAATACAACATATTCTCCTACTTATAACAATGAGACACTATATAAGTTATGAAGAGATATAAGGACTTGTTAAAAAGGTTCCTATACTATGGTTTACCTATATAATTATAAATTTTCTATAATGGATTAGAGTATGCAACAAGGTAGATGATATATGCAATAGCTGAGGATACTTTGAACAATAAGACTTTAGAAGTTATCTTACTACTAATTTAGAAGATGGAAATGAATTTCTATCATTGAAAATCAAGTATATCATTGGCATATAAACCACAAATCATACAAAAATATGGATGCAATTACTGCATAGTAGTTCAAATGAAAGCATTGATAAAGAAAATTGATAACCTAAGCTAAGAAGCGAGACCAATATAAACATTATAATATGAATGATGTAGGAAACGTCAATAGTTGTCAAGTTGGAAATTCCTTTCTAGGAAAACTGAACAAGTTGTCTACATAGGGAATTACCATTAACAACATAATAACCCTTATAGCAATATGTACAATCTAAGATAAGAAAATGATCGTTTGTTTTCGTAAGTCAACAATGTAACTGTAATTAGCACAAACGAGTACAATTCAATCCTATGAGGACTATTAACTAATTACTAACTATCTGTAAAATTATTAAGCTAAACCAACAATTATGAATGATTGAACAAGAAAATAAAATAAATCAATTTAAATATTACAAAAATATGATCAAGAATAAATCAATCTATGGATGAGCTAGAATTAGGTAAGAAATCCCATGGGACTTCACCATATTAAATTTCACCTTGATTTAGTGAATACTTTTAATTTCTTGGACTAGTAAGGATTCTTAACTTAGATTATATTATTTCTCGAGATTTACGCTAGGTTCGTCAACTAAAATCCCTTTTAAATTAAGACAACCTAAGAACAAATTAATTTTCTTTATGAACTCTCTTAATAAAGTTTACCCTAACCTAAGAAGATCTTGTGACTTTCCCTCAAATACCTCATGCTTAACATTCTTTATCTATGTCATAATCTAGCCACACATAATATCCCTAAAATCTTGATGAACGAATCAAATAATTGAGTCTTTCACTGTCACTTTGTCAATTCAATCAATTATAGAAACAAGGATAAGAAAGCTAGGATTTTATTAAATCAAAGATAAAATAAAAATATTACATCTTAGGTTTATTTCACCTAAATCCATATTCTATTTAGCTCATAATTAAGTAAAGAATAGCAATAAAGAAACAATAGAAAAAGAAAATAAATTTTTATTTTTGAATATTGAATCTTGAGGGGATCTTTTTGGAATCTTGTTCTATCTTTAAAGAATGACTTTATCTCGATCAATAACTAATGTAAAACAACTACTTGTCGACTTTCCACTACTTTCCTACTATTTCTTAGCCAAAAAGGTCTCTTTTATACCTTATTTTTCTTTAAATATGAAACCTTAGTCTTTTAATGAGCTACACAAACATAGCCATTGTTTCACTTATCATTCTCTAAAAATCTTCAACGTTAATATAGGACCTACAATGTGCAAGGTTTCTTGTTCTTTATCTACGGAGTAAGATTAGGGTAAGTAGGGATGTGAAGGAGAAACAAAATTGACCATTTTTTTAACATGGCCTCAACATGTTATCATATAAGAGCTATGTTCAATGGTCCTCCAAATCTTCCAAATTTACTTCAAGTCAAACAAATTATTCTCCAATTATGCTTATTTTTCTTATATGGGTACAAATAACACCTAAAATGAAAATACTTCTTAAAATATATACCATTTCCTCTAAATTCATACAAAATACCAGAAATTTGTTATATAAATAGTGATAAAAGTAATGTATGACTAGCATACATCAAACTCTCCCACACTTAGGTAGTTGTTTTTTCTTAAACAAACAAATTCCATCATTCAAACTAAAATAGAAGATAATCTTAGAAAAGTCTTTAAAAAATCAAATATAACCTTAAAGATTCTCAATTACTCATTCAATCGTATGGGTCATAAAAATGCTATGCAACTAACTACTTGCATTAATTCATAAGCTGATTAAATTCACTTTATAGTTCTTCAAAATTCAGTATGTTTCACAAAATTCAATTATGTGCACAAAATGAACATAAACAAGATAAAACACTTCAAATTTTAAAAAATCCACACCCCTTATTAATAAAAAAGTTAAAGTATTAGGAGTTTGTTTAAAAAATTACCTAACCTATTTGCTTTAAAGTAAACACCTTATTTTGAATATTCTTGATTACTCAATTAGGTTACTATCTGAAATGGATACTAGGACCATTCTTTAACTTAAACATTTTTATTAGTACAAAACAAGTGGAGTGAAATTATGTTCTTTTACTATTTTTAAGACAATTTGATCGGTGCCATCGTCTGATCTAAAAATCATTCCCTTGGAAACTGAGTCAAAAATTTAAATCCAAGGATTGCAATATAGGATGCAACCTCGGGTCATCTCACTTAATCGGAACTTAATGAAATGAACCTAAGCTAGCCTATAAGTCATAAAATGCAAGCGAAATTAGTAAGAAGGGGGTTTCGATCTTGAAAATATTAATGAACTAAAATGCATTGTAAAAAGCATGTAAAA
>JANZLH020000147.1:307899-322074 GCA_026770325.2 Erythroxylum fimbriatum | reverse complement strand
GAAAAGTAAAAATTTGTAATATCAATTGTCCTACAATTTAAGGGAGTGCAATTGTTAATTAATTGTGACAATTTGACTCTCAAATCACATTAATTCAAAAAAGGTACTCTTGGGTCTAATTAAGCACAATATCTAACAAAAAGAGCCGAAAAGCATAACAAAAACCATGAAAATGTCAATAAATAATATAGCAAGCTTGGGTTCAATCACAATTAAATGCTTAAACGAAGTATTAAGTACTTGATACATATGCATTTTACACAAAGGATATCATAATGCTCATCGAGTATTCTCCAAATGAATAAAAGAAATTGAACTCATTTATTCACTAACAATCATAAATAGTCATATGTTCATTCCAAAACAATCAAATGCATTATAAATTGTCTCCTATAGTATCCTTGAAAGAATTTTTTTTAATAATTTCTTCCTATTGAGAAAATCATGATAAAATTGATAAACTTTTTTCTAAAAAATAATAGAATAAAATTCATTTATAGGAAAAATAATAATTAAGGGCTTACAAAAGGTCTAAGGGGATACCCTTTAAAAACATGAAATATCAGATACTAATTAGCTAAGCAAAAAAAACGTAATCAAGAGAAAAAGACTAGAGAATGTTGTTATTCGTACGAATGCTACGTTGTGCCATAAGTTCTTTGATGTTGTCTAGAATTTCAGAGATAAGATTGCCTATAGGCTTAGGCTTAGATTCAAAACACCTGAAATTTCTCTCTTTCCATATAGATTGGATGTACATGCTAATAAATACTTTGTGGATGAGATCTTGGTAGCTGTCTGAGTTGCTAAGCAATGCACAACATCAGAGAAATTGTTTTCTTGGATAAGGCAATCGTAATGCATGAGAACAACTCTCCATACCCAATTAGTCATCATAAAAAAAATAAATGATCTCTAGATTCTTCCTGGTGTTGACAGAATGGGCATCGGGGATTGATGCTTAAATAGCTGATCTAATCAACCATATTCAACCAGTTTTGTACAGTGAGTCATAATACAAAAGATGTTCTCGGTAAGACCATTTTATGCCAAAAGATTCTATACTAAAATACTTGTGGTTTCCTCACCCTTTATAAGTCCCGAATGACTTTGTTTGATAATTCATAAGTTGGCCTGTTATGCCAAAAGAATGTATCCTGAGAGAGAGACGAAGAGAAATGAGGTTGCAGATGTCTAAGGTTGTTTGGAAAATTATAGCAACCGCTGTTGATGAAGGAATCTATTATAGTATGGAGAGGAAAGGAGACAAAACCTCTAAGTAAATGTTGAGATTGGAGTAAGGGTCACTGACCAGTCCAATTATCAAACCATAGAGATATAAGCTTCTTATTGCCAATGGTACAAGATACTTATTCCTGAATAAGGTTCCTTAAATGAATTCACTGGTTCAAAAAATAGGAATTGCTATTGGTCTTACTGACTGCCCAGATACTTCTTCCTTTAAGGAAATAAGAATGAACCCAATGTATCCATAACATTTGCCTAGCTTTGAGAATCCACCATAATCATTTCAAGATGAGGATATGGTTAGTGAGTTTCACTGAAGGGATGTTTAACTCTCCTTCGGCCTTTGGAAAGCAAATGTTTGACCTTTTAACTTTAGCACAACCTTTGGTTCCCATCTTATGATTCCATAAAAAATCCTTGAGTAACCTTTCAATCGACTTGATGTCCCTTTGGTAAGAAAAATATGTGAGCTCCAACAAACATCCAAAGAGCTAAGAATCGAATGGATAAGTTGAATTTTCCCTGCAAATGAAAGGAAGTGATTCACCTGAGATCATATTCTCTTCTGAATTTTCTGGACAAGAGCATAACATTCAAGGATTGTTAATCTCCTAGTCAAAACTAGGAGCCTCAGATAAAATGGAGGCGGAGGCTTCTCTGCAATTTTAGTAAGCGAGATGATGCTTGAGACCATTGGAGCAGCGCCTTTGGAATATATGAGGTGACTCTTGTTTAGATTAATATTTAACCTTGAGATTTCTTTGAACCTGGATAGAGCTTTCATGAAGCTACGAACTGAATCAGGGGTGGCTCTGCAGAAAAGTAATAAATTGTCTCCAAAAGAGAGGTTAGTTAAAACAAGCTTCTTACATTTTGAATGATATTTGAAAGTTGAGTTCGTTGCCACTTCGTATCGAATGATGGTTTTAAGCATCTCCATGCATGTGATGAAGAGGTAGGGGAGATAGGATCCCCTTGCTGCAGTCCTTTCCCAGCCTAGAAAAAGGTTGAAGGATTGTCATTTATCAAAACCGAGTAGGAGACTTTGGAGACACATTCCTTGATCCAATTAATGAAAATAGTTGTGAAACCAAAAACTTCCATCGTCTGTCATAAGAAGCTTCAAAGCACATTGTCAAATGCCTTACGAAAATCAACTTTGATATTGCAGTTTGGAGGTGAATTGGCTTGGGAATATCTATGGAGTAATTCTTGAATATTTAGTATGTTATCACCAATTTGTCTATTACTAATAAAAGCTTCTTGGTTATCATTGATGAATGGGATGAGAGCATGTTTCAATCTAGATGCAAGGATCTTTAAGATCACTTTATATAGGAAATTGGTACAAGATATTGGCTTGAATTCACTAAAGGAAGTGGGAGTAGAAGTTTTCGGAATCAGACAAAGGAAAGTTTAAGTAACTTCCCGAAGTAGCACACCCTTTGTGACAAACTCCTTCACTGCTTGCTTAACAAAGGAACCTTTTATATTCCATGTATTTTGGTAGAGGAAGCCATTAAGGCCATCTAAACATAGTGCTTTCGTACCATGGAATTTAGTCAATGCTTCCTCGATCTCCTGATCATCGACTACTTTAGTTAACAAGTCTATGACTTCCTGAGTTATTTTCTTGGAGCTGATGTCTAAGAGGTTGGAATAGAGGATAGGAGTAGATGTGGAAGGACCAAGCAAAATTTTGAAATAATTCACGAATTGATGCAATTTCCATTCCTGTGAGCTAGAATAAAATTAAAGAAGAATTTGGTGCACTTGTCTCCATCTTTAAGCCAATTCATTCTTGCTCTTTGTTGAAGTAATGAGTGATAGTTTTGGATAGAGAGCATATAGAGAGATAATGCCTATTTTTCAGTTGCTAGGAGTTGTGGATCATGAGGGGATAGAGCAAGTTTTCGTTGAACATTAGTAAGGTCTTCTCGAGCTTTGGACAATGCATGATCAACTGGTTCCTATAAAGATTGTAAGCAGATCAATTCTTATTTAATAGCTTTCAATTTCTGGATGCAGATCTACTGCTTGATGCCATGAAAAAAGCATTCTCAACCTCTCCTGCAAGCTTCTCAGAAACTTGGTACATTAGTCAAATAATTGTTGAATCTAAATGGGAATTTCTGAGCTATCAAGTGAAACAGGTTTTCTATCCAGATTGGGGTATGGTATGAGAGTAAAGGGTTAAGGAAGTTTGCATTGCTATTGGGAAATTGCGTAAGCCATCTGCCATTCACTAAAGCTCAATCAAGTTTCTTTTGTATGAACCAATGTGAGCTTTGTTTATTGGACCAAGCATACTTGTTACTAACCAACCTCAAATCTATCATGCCCAATTGATCCACACAGATTTTGAGTTCTTCAGAATAATTTCTAAGATTACAATTGCCATTAGCCTCAGATTGATACAAGATAGATTTAAAGTCCCCACATATCAGCTAAGGTAATCGAATATCCCTACTGAGATGTTTTAGATCAGTCCACAATATAGCTCGTTGGAGACCAAAATTGCTAGCATAAAGAATGGAGGTGATAATGTCTGAATTTTCACACAAGAAGGAGAGTTTTATATGCGTTAATTGGTCCGTGGAATGAAGGACTTCCACTTGGACCTCATCAGCATTATAACAAAGAAAGATTCCACTAAGAAAATGATATGTATGGTTAGTAATCATCTGCCAACTCGAGGCCAATGAAAAATTAACAACATTCTTCCACATTATTTTGGTTTTAAGTAATCCTACTAATGGAGGCCTTTCCCTCCTAACAAAATCCCTTAAAGTAGCTTGCTTTGTAAGGTAATTTAATCCTTGAACATTCCAAACGATAATTGACATATTAGAGATGATTATTTTTAGAGCCTTTATTCTTGCTCCTCTGTGATCTGTGACTTTCAACTAGTTGGAAAGTCTAGTTCTGCTCCTTAAGCTCTGATGCAATTTCTATGATTGACAGATGGTAAGGTGAGTGTGTAGGTGTTTCAAGCCTAGATTGAGTGTGTGTCGAGGTGCTAAGGAGTTGCTTACTTGTAGAAGCATAATTCACTGCTGTAATATCTTCAGGAATGGCTGCAGGGGAATCTGTATGAATAGAGCTCGACTTTACAACACTGGCAGCTGTAATGGGAGTTTGGTTCTCCAATCTACTCATTCAAGCCATTGCAAAGTCGATGTATCAACAGAAGTAGTTTAGCCTACATCTCCAGTAGAGATATGTCTAGAATTTACATTTGGATCATTGAGTGATTTTAATCCACACTTAAAGTAAAAATTGTACTCAACGTTTCAAACATGTAAGAATAAAAAATAATAAAAGCGAAAAGTGATATAATAGAGGACTTGAACTTAGCTAATATGAGTCACATTGTCAAATTTTTAGAAGAAATTCCATTCCATTGATTTATTATTAAAAATACCGATTGGAATATAGAGAGAACTTTAAAAATAGCAAGTAAAAAAATTAGTAATACCAAAAAGTATATGTGCATATATGGTCAAGAATATTCACAAAAATGAAAAACAAGAGTACAAAAGATAAATCATAAATCTTGCAGAGGGGATTGGGGTATTAGTGGTGGCATATAACCATCATTTGCTGATCCTCTAGATTATTGAATGAAATTGTGTAACACCCACAAACCCCTTGGGAGGATATGTAGATGCCACACAAAACAAAACCAAAATAATATAAAACATATCAAATATTCCTTGCATGCATTTCAGAAACTCAAGCAAATAAACATTACAATCTATTAGGAGTTATTTTATAAACATATCAACATATTCCAAAAATTCCTTGAAAATAAGCCAACACGTTTCACATTCATAATTATTGAGTTATACATAGAACATATCATACAGATTATACTTATCAAAATACATGCCTTAAACATAATCCCTCTTATAATAAAGTTATTACAAACCATTAAACAAAATACAAATTGTCTCATATTATCATACACAACTAAAAAACAAGCTTAATTATACATCTTTAAAAATAAAAGACATTCTTCTTGGCCACTGCAGTTGTCTTTGTCCCAGTCTTTAAACCTTCTTATCAGAACTTACACAGAGGCAAAACCACCGTGCTAAACATATAACTTAGTGGGGAATATCTAAGCAAGATATAATATAACGACTGTAACAGTCGTCTAGCATTCACATGCAATGAATCAAGTCAAATCACATTCATCCTTTAATTTCTCAAATTAAAGAACAATCCCACACTATTTGCATCAGAACAAAATATAACATATCAGAACATGATATACTTGCTTTAGAACAAAACTTACAAGTATCTGAACAGAAGACCATAATATCAAAACAGAACATTAAGGTATCATAACATAACTTGATTATGTCAGAACAACATCTGATTATATCATAACATAATTTAGTTGTATCAGAACTAAACTTAGCTTATATTAGAATTGAACATATATCAAAACGCAAAACAAGTTAGACTACTAATCCTTTTTACAGAAGTGGGTAACGGGACCAAAATAGAAGATACCATAGTTGGTATCTGAAACAGAAGAGACTAATGTCTCTAAATCAAGGGACACCGTAGTGTCGATAATCAGGGACGCTATAGTGTTAATAATCAGGGGACACCTTAGTGCCAAGTTACAGGAGCAATTGCAGACCCTTCTAGGCATGCCTATTTACCACGGCTAGGACTTAGCAGTTTTTAAAACAATCCATTTCAGATTTCAAAATCACAAGCAAATAATGTAGTGTATAACATACATCTTTATTTCATTTTTCTCAAATTGAACATATTCTCTCCCTTTACATCAAACTCAATATGCCTTATAAGCATAAGCATTTTCATTAATATATCAAAGAAACATTAAGTCATTACATATTACATAACATCATAGAAATTCCCAAATCACAAACATCTATATCCAACTCACATCACATAAAACCCTTGGAACACATTTATATTCTTAAGAACACATTCATCTTGAACATACCATACATTTTAACATTAGACACATTATTAATTAATCACACATTCTTTAAGTTATTACCTCAATTAATAGTCCATAACAAGATTAACTTCTACTCAATTAATCTAACATCATCTAGGTTCATTTTCAACCTCAATTAAGTTCAATTAAATCATTACTAAGTGCCCTAACCTTATTTATGTCAATAATTACACAAAACCAAGTTTTTCACCTTCCTAACCCTTTTCCACGACTATGAGGATATGCCCCATAACCCACAACCTTCAAATTGCTTCCAAAACTTAACTCCTTTATGCACCTTCAACACCCCTTCACTATAGTTCACCAATTCCACTTTATTTCCACCTAATTCATGCCTCAATTCCTTATCAAATTCATGTCCAAAACAATTCAACAATCATTCATTAAGTAACTTACAAATCAATATCTTCCACACATCAAAACCAAATCAGAAGTTATCATACAAGTATCATTTTTTCAGCATTCATTTATCATCATTTTAACACATATTCTATTCAATTCAAGTATCGAAAATTTCATATTATAACATGAAATAAAGTTTAGCATTCCCTTGCCTTCTTAACTTTAAAGAACAACTCCAAAGAAGCAAGCCAACTAGTCTTCCAAGCAACCAAACACAACTCCTAGATCAAGATGCAAATTTCAGCACCAACACAATAATAACACAAAAAATAGCAAGACCTACTTCTTGATACAGTAACTTACAAAGATGTTAAATGAAGATTATCCAAAATCAAGCAAAATTCCAGAAGTTGAGAGGGAGTAAGAGGTTTCGGTGGTGAGAAGCAAAGGATAGAGAGAAGGCAACAGAAACACTAAAATGAGCTGGAATGAATCTGTACTTGCCTAAATCTTATGATGCAAGGTGTCCTCATTTTGAAAGGTCACATGTCACACGTGAAAGTGTGCTACTTGTCCTTCACTGAAGCCATCTACATGTCTTCAAGTGTAGCTATCAAATGTCGCAATTCAATTAGGCCACTTGTCACTCAACCAATGTTGTTAAATGTCAATACATCAGCTATGCCGAATGTCACTAACTTAAGCTTAGTCATTCCAATTTTCATATATCAACCTATCTTGCCATTTTAAAATTTTCTTAGTCCAAATGTAAATTTTAATACCTCAATTCTCTAATGGTGTTAATTAATTCCAAATCACTAAATACAATCCATTAGATCAAAATTCTAGACATATGCAATTCACATTCAAATCATAGCTCAATTTTAACACCTATCACATAAGTGCTTTCATGAACATGTAACATTTCAATTAGGGTATAATTTGGGGCCTTACAATTTGTCAGTGACTTGATTCCACAGAAAGGATCTTTGGTATACACTATTATGAATGTATACAAATGATATGAGTAATGATATACCTAAATTCTTATTATATACCTCTATATGAATCAATTGGTTTAAGGTGACATTTGTGGTGACGTTGACAACAGTCGAGTCATATATAACCACAATTCTACCATTTGGATGATGAATGTGATTGGAGATCAGATTCCAATTCTTTGGAAAAAATGAAGAAGGTTACAGCTGTGCTACTTGATTTAAGTCTCTAAATTCCTGTTATAACTACTTTATTTTGAGCTAAAAAGCTCTTTATCAAAAGTTTTTTATGAGAGGCATTAGCCCCTTTGATGTTCTAGGTTAGAATAATCATGATTTTGACTCCCCAGTTAGGGCCTTCTTCTTGCTACTTGATCTCCTTTTAATTATAGGTTTAAATTCCTTAGTCTACTTAGTAATTCCATTTAGAGTGACTTGCTAAAGTATATCTTACTCGTATGTTGCTGGAGTCTCAGTAAGTATTGCATTTTTATTCTGTTCTTCACTAGCACTATTGAGCATGCTATTTTCTGAGAGTTGTCATGATCACTAACATCCACAACTTGTGTTGCTGGAGTATCTTCATCTGTACAGAGTCTAATGACCTTCTGATACTCTCCAATCTCAAAAGTTCTACCAGTTGGTTTCCAAAATTTCTTATTAGTGAACTGCGGTTTCCAAGCATATCAGATTCTTAATTGGTCTTCAAATGTTTCTAAGCTTTCATCCAATCGAATGATGGGGATGCATTTAGGTAAATCAGTCATGGAAGATACTAAAACATAGATTCTATCAAATTAAATCCTCTTTATCTCAGTTGTTACTTGACCCATAAAGATAAGCTTACTAATGAAGCTTATAATGTGACTAAGCCCAAAGGTAGTCCAATACCCAAGTGGAACTACATGAACGCAGATCTACTGTGGAATACACTCCTACTTAATGTCTTCCATCCTTATTCCAGGTCCCGAATATATAGAAATAGGGGTTTGTTGTGTACATGCCATGGTTACCTAAAGGAGCTACTTGACATCATCTGGATTTGAAAACTTAAAAAGAAACACATCATCAGTATTTAAGAGAATATTTGGAGGAAATCCTGGAATATGAGGAACTAGAGGGAGAAGACAGTAGTTGAGTTTAAGTTCAGGTATGGATTCACCCCCAACCTGAACCTAGGACCTTCTAATAGGCACAGAGGTGTTTACATCTAGAGCTAGATAGGAGTGTTGAAGAGGATTAGAAGTAGGTGAGGAAGCTAGAGGTGCTTAGGAGTTTAAACTCAAAGGAGGGAAATTGACATTATCCAAGGAGAGAGGGTAAACCTTGGTGGATAAAACTGGCACAAGGAGGTATAATGAAGCACGAAGGAGCTAACATAAGAGAGGGATGAAATGGAGAAGAAATGTAGATCAATGAGGTAGTGAGGATGGTGTACAATGAAACAAGCTGGATATGAATTTAGAGAAAACAACACAAGGAGTGAAGAACAACAAAAGAAAAAAAAGTTTGAGGAATCCATGAAAATCGAGTGAGCAAGATGAATAGTAAACTTAGCAGGGTGAACAACACCAAAGAATAAGCCATTATCCTTGTATTTTTCAAACAATGAAATAAATTGATTGGGTGTTTTGGAGCTGTAATGTGGACATGCATATGTTGTAGAGTTTAGTCAAAGATTCTATACTCTTTTGGTACATCCCAAAATAATTAGATTTTGTATTTTATCCTAATTTGGGAATTTTTAATGATATTTTCCTCTTTTTTTGTAAAAAAGCATAAAATAAATATGAATTCTAATATACATGGTTATATTAATAAAAGTTTAAAATGTAACACATACAAATAATAATTTGTTTCAAGCTAATATGTGAAAAACATACAATCTTGTTTTTATTGATAAAGCAAAATTATTAGTAATTCACTGTTTGAAATTGTCATTAGTAATCTTTGATAAATTATTTTGAATCTATATAAAATAAAATTTTTCGAGTAATTAAAAAAGAAAAAAAAAAGAACTGACATCAAATCGTGTAAAAATAATAGTCATAATTATCTAGTTCAATGTTTAGCTTGCAATTTAGGACCAAAAATATTGTCGAGTACATTAAGTTTTACTTTTCATGGCAGAACTTCACCCTGCAACGATCGTTACCGCACTAAATAGAGTTTAAACTTCAACTACTGTAGTGTGAAGTCTGCTTGGACTCATTCCGACCTTACACTAGACAGTCAGGTTTCATCACACGGTTTTACAGTTTAAAATTTAGTATGAAATATGGGGGAAAAAATAATATTTGTTCAAGATGGGTCACCACCACTAGGGAATCTCATTGGGCTACGACTATAAATTAAAGAACAAAGTAAATTCAGTCCAAGCTCATAGGGTTGGGCGATTCGAACCAAAACATTTCCCGATTAACTGAGTTAACTCGCTTCCCACAACTTTCGAGGTCATATCCAAACAATCCCTAGAAATCCTTCACCATCACAAATCGATTTTTATACTCCAATTCACCGTTGCCCCATGAGGTGAGGTTCATTATCTCATTTAGAATTGGTCAGTTTCTTTCTTACATTAAGTTGTATAGGTGGGGTTCATTTTCAACGTTAATTTTAAAGTGTGCTTGGTTTAGTAAAAAATGCAAGTTTCATTGTTGCAATCGTTGAGAACTGCGATATTTTGGATGTCAATTTTCTAATTTGAGTTAGAACAGAAATAATTGTTATTTGGGACATTGAATCTGAGCTTTCTCTGCGCAATGTTATGGGTTCTTGAGGTGAAGTGAGGAGTCAACTGAAGGACATAGTTGTGTTTTACTGTTTTTCTTGTTGAGTTTTCCATATTATATTTGAGTTGATATGTAGTAGTTGGTGAACTTCAACTATCAGTGGGGTATAAGGTTTTCAAGTATGAATTTGAGTTAAGATTTTGGTTTCTTGAACAAGAAGAGAATGGAAACACAAGGTAAAAAAGATTTTGTTAGCAAGAGGGCTTTGAGGAAGAGAGACCGTATGCACAATTATGATGAAAATTTGATGGATGAATTGATAGAGAAGCATTTAGGTGGTTCTTTAAAGAAAAGGAATAGAAGTAAGGGGGATTTCGAGAAAGAAACTGAAACTGAAGCAATGATAGCAATATCGCTGGGATTCCCCATTGATGCATTGCTTCAAGAGGAGATCCAAGCTGGAGTTGTAAGAGAGTTTGGTGGCAAAGAACAGAATGACTATATTGTTGTGAGGAATCATATCCTTGCAAGGTGGAGGAGTAATGTACAGACATGGCTATCGAAAGAAAATATTAGAGAAACTGTTAGCAGTGAGTATGAACATTTGATATCTTCTGCATATGACTTTCTCTTATACAATGGTCATATTAATTTTGGAGTTCTAATGCCACTTAGATCACACATGCAAGAATTTACTATTGAATGGTCTGTCATAGTTGTTGGTGCTGGACTTGCTGGGTTAGCAGCAGCAAGGCAGCTGATGTCTTTTGGTCTTAAGGTGGTTATTCTAGAAGGAAGAAATCGACCTGGTGGTAGAGTTTATACTCAAAAGATGGGTAGGAAGGGAGAATTTGCTGCTGTTGATCTTGGTGGAAGTGTTATTACTGGTATAGATGCTAATCCTCTGGGAGTTATTGCTAGGCAACTTTCTATTCCTCTTCATAAAGTCCGAGATAATTGCCCTCTGTACAGACCTGACGGTAGACCTGTTAACAAGGAAATTGATTCCCAGATTGAGTTTGTTTTTAATAAGTTGCTGGACAAAGTCATGGAGCTGAGGAAATTAAAGAGTGGATTTGCTGCCGACATTTCACTGGGTTCAGTTTTGGAGAGACTGAGGGAATTGTATGGTGTTGCTAGAAATTCTGAAGAGAGGCAACTACTTGATTGGCATCTAGCTAACTTGGAATATGCAAATGCAGGATGCCTTTCTGAACTTTCAGCTGCATACTGGGATCAGGATGATCCTTATGAAATGGGTGGGGATCATTGCTTTCTTGCTGGTGGAAATTGGAGGTTGATAAAGGCATTATGTAGAGGGGTTCCCATTTTCTATGGGAGGACTGTCAATGCCATCAGATATGGTCATGAAGGAGTTAAAGTGATTGCTGGAGAAGAAGTCTTTGAAGCGGATATGGTCCTATGCACGGTACCTCTTGGAGTTTTGAAAAGAAAAACAATTAAATTTGAACCAGAATTGCCTCAGAGAAAGCTTGCAGCAATTGAGCGATTGGGTTTTGGGCTGCTCAATAAAGTTGCCATGGTTTTCCCTCATGTCTTCTGGGGGCAAGAGCTTGATACCTTTGGACATCTCAATGAGCATAGCAATAAGCGAGGAGAGTTCTTTCTGTTCTATGGTAATCATACTGTTTCTGGAGGTCCAGTACTGATTGCATTGGTGGCTGGAGAAGCTGCAGCAATGTTTGAAGACACAAATCCTTCTACTTTACTGCATCGTGTTCTAAGTGTTTTAAGAGGTAAATTGGCATTGTTTGTACTCAAATATTTAATGTTTATTTTATCTTGCCCTTTGTGAGTGTTCAGTTTTTCTAAAATTGTTGCAGTGTTTGTTGTGAATGCTACTGCTTACAATAACATCCACTACTGGTTGGCTTTTTGACAGGTATATACCAACCAAAGGGTATTCATGTTCCAGATCCCATTCAAACAATCTGTACGAGATGGGGCAGTGATCACTTCAGTCATGGTTCATATTCACATGTCAGGGTTCGGTCATCTGGCAGTGACTATGATATACTTGCAGAAAGTGTTGGGGGACGGCTATTTTTTGCTGGTGAGGCAACAACTAGGCAATATCCAGCCACCATGCATGGTGCTTTCTTGAGTGGGTTGCGAGAAGCTTCTTGTATAGTAAAAGCCAGTAGAGATTGGCAAACCAACTTCGGAAAATCTTTGTCAAGAAATATTGGACTAATCAATGATACATTGGTGGATCTATTTAAGAGGCCTGATCTGGCATTTGGAAATTTTGTGTTCATATTCAATTCTTTGACCGAGGATCCAAAGGCAATGGGGATTATGAGAGTTACTCTCCAGAATCTTGGAGACGAGTTAAAAAAGGAATTGGAGATTTGCCTCCATCAACCTTTGAACATACCCCTGCAGCTTTATACAGTGTTATCTTTACAACAGGCTCACGAACTTCAGCTGCACAATGGAGGTGATGATGATAAGCTCTCATATTTGATTAAAAATCATGGCTTGAAACTAATGGGACGATGGACCCTGGCAAATTCAAGTTGTTCCTTGATTTCTAGCATTGCTAGTGCAAGAAGAGGCAAAAGCAAGAGTAGGATGGTTGCTGGACAACGCAATTCTGGACTAGCTATATCATCGGTTTCAATGATCAACCCTTAGGTGGTTTATGAGTGTGGAGTCTTTTGATGTACAATGCTCCAGATATGAATTTGACGTGCCTTTTCACATCTCTATACTGTAGCTCAATAGGGTATTCATTTGCTTCGAGAGCAAACCTTGGGGCTATTACTACATTCTTTTATCTGGCCGTCACAAATCGAACAAGTCATTGTAGCGGCGTTGATCTAATGTAGATTAAGACTTGTAACATCTCACACAAAAAGACTCAAAGAATGTTCTTCTTAGCTTTGGTGGGGATGAGGCATGAGTGAGAAATTGCTTTTGTTTTCTTTGGCCAGAGTTTGATGTATTTTGTCTAGCCAATTTAGTTCCGTACATCTTGTACTTTCTTTTGGTTTATATTGTTTTAAACGAAAAAAATATAATTATTTTAGATTAAAGATTAAGTATAATAGAAAATGGCTCCAATATGGGTTACAGGTTTGAGGCAAGGATAAGCATCTCAAGCTTATCTTGGTTACAGAACCTTTCCGAAGCAATTACAATTTTCCAATGCCATAACATGCGCTACAATTACAACATAAAAGTCACCTTAGAGAAGGAAATGATGAGGTCACAAGTGCCGCTAATGACACTGCCAAGTAGTCGTTGCCTGACATGTAGGACGCATAACTCTCGTTTTATCACTCGTCTACGGCTCATCTTAGAAGCAATGAGGATAAAAAATCCCATCGCTGGGAGTTTAAGAAGATTATCCCGTTAGTTTATGCCCTTCAGCTAATTTATTTTAGTTATAAATATTTGTATGACATTATTATGAATTAGTATAAGGAATTTTTTATTTTTATGTATTTGTTAATTATTTAATTATTATTCGTAAAGATAAAATCCTTGAAATAATTACCATGTAATTAAAATTATGATGAAATCATAATTATGAGATTCAATTTACACTTATGTTTTATTCCTAAATGTTCCTAATTGTAATTTCATCAAGACTGGATATTGTTGAAACGGTAAAATTAGCACACATTATGTTTCTTTTTTATAAAGAAAGTAATTGATCTCATTAATTAAAGTATAAAGATACTTAAACTAATGTGTAGGTGATTATTAGAGAATAAGTCACTGAACTGACCCGATTATGAGAATTTCGAATGGAATATTACTTATGTGTCTATGGACTATCTCATAATGATGGTTGTATAATTAATCCTCAGACTTGAGATTA
>JANZLH020000147.1:288955-303104 GCA_026770325.2 Erythroxylum fimbriatum | reverse complement strand
ATTAAATGAAGGAGCAGGATGGCTGCAGAACTTTCAGAGAGGGGGAGGGGGAGAATGTCACCGTCGGATTGAATGGGTGGTTGGGATGGATTGCGTGGTCGTCCATCCCGTTCGTCCTTATTATATATACTTAAAAAATAGAAAATAAAAGCTAAAAACTAAAACTAAAAACTATAAAAGAAAAATAAAAAAAGAGTCAAACGACATCTTGAGATGATTAGGTTGTCAGGTAAAGGAAAAGATGACTGTGAATTTAATTAATCAAATTATAATTATGTTAATTAATTAATTAGACATATTTATAATTAAATTAATTAAAAAATCTAACATGTGAATTCTAATATATCATGTGACATAATAAAACTTATATACCAAATTAAAAATATAAAAATATGCTACATTTTAATGAAGTTATATATAAAAATAAACATTAATTTTGTCTTTTTTTATTTATTTAAGATTTATTTTATAAATATCAAATTTAATTTAATGTTTTCAAATATTACAATTCAACTTATATTTTTAAAAATATTAATTTCTAATTTAACTTTTTATCGCCTAAATTAATATTACCATTAAATACAAGTCAAACGAAAAAGACGCTAGCGCGAGAAGATCACGCGGATGGCACGTGGTTAGAACATTGAAATGCAGCTCCGGGGTCTGGAGTCCGGGACTGACCAGACGAAAAACCTGCGCTGCTCACCAGCTCGATCAAAGCCCATTACGAAGAGCTTCGACAAACTCTTCTTCATTCTTCAACCAACTCAAATCTTTTATTTCGCATCAGATGCATCAGTTTCCCTGCCAAAATCAAACCAAGTCACTCCCACCACCAGCATGATCGATCTCCGCCGCCGAATCCCCTCGGCCGCAGTTCCATTTAAATCATCTTTCTTAATCGCAGTTATTTCCCTCTATTTCCTCTCTCCCTCCCTCAAAACCCTAACCCTAGATTCAGCTCTCCCTAACCGCTCGCATTCCCACCGTAACAACTACATAGTCCGGTTCACGGACTACAGGGAGGCCAAAGATCACCGCCTCTATTTGGAATCGCTGGTTGGTTCGAACGGTGGTTGGGAATGGATCGAGAGGCGAAATCCGGCTATGAAGTATCCGACCGATTTCGGAGTGATTGCAATCGAAGAGACGGAGACGAACAGAGTGGTACGTGAAATTGAGAGGCTTGGATTGGTTAAGGATGTGAATGTTGATTTTAGCTATAAAAGGGATTTGCTTGCTGGTGGTGAAGGCTCTTTTGTGAATGGAAAGAAACGGCCTGGGAAGATGTTTACTTCCATGTCCTTCAGTGAAGGAGAATATTTTACGGCGGCATCGACGAGTAATTCCTCAATCCATTGGGGCCGCCATCTCTTGATGCAGGTTTGAGTGTTGCTGCTTCTCTATTTTACCATATGCTGATGCTTTCTATACTTATGACATCTCTTTAAATGCAAACGAGTTCCCCAGAAACATTTAATGCTGCGACCATTTGAACTTTGTGTCTTTATACTTTTCTTATGCTTGCATATTGCTTCAACCATTGCATATTCATGGTGAGCTGCACTCTGGTTTGTGATTGCAATTGGGTAGAGTTCTGAAACTATTCATTCTTGATTGTGCTGCTGATGGCATTTACGTGATTACTTTCCCATTGCAGAAGTCACAGGTGACTTCCTTGTTTGGAGCAGAAGCTCTATGGTCAAAAGGTTATACTGGCGCTAAAGTTAAGATGGCTATTTTTGATACTGGTATCCGAGCTGATCACCCTCATTTCCGTAATATAAAGGTACTACTTTTCCGAGAGGGGTGCATGATTCTCTGATTTTGACTAATTTTGGTCATTATTCAGTGTTGTCAATTTTAGGAATGAAGATGTGCTTTGAAATTGTAAATACTAAAGTTTTATGCTGAAATTTCATGCAGTGAAAGTTTACTGTTAAATTTTTTGCTGTATGTTGCTTTTGCCCTTGTTTATTAATTTTCCTTTTCCAATTTTTCGGGGTGAGTGGAACCATTGACTGGAGGCCTAAGAAGCTTGTACTCACAATGAGTCTGAAATTTTTAGGAGCGTACAAACTGGACTAATGAAGACACTTTGAATGACAATCTTGGGCATGGGACTTTTGTTGCTGGTGTCATAGCTGGCCAAGATGCAGATTGTCTTGGTTTTGCTCCAGATGCAGAAATTTACGCTTATCGTGTGTTTACAGATGCACAGGTAATTTCTGACATGATGAGTTGGGAACATATGTTTTCATTTACGTAAATAGCTAGTCGTATTGTAAGTTCTGTCCTTACACAGCAAAGAAAGGGTGTGTTGAAATGGATATCTGAAAACGAAAGGGTTATTATGGATCAATGCCCGAAGTTTGCCATCAACCTTTTCCTAAAAGTCCAAATTAAGAATGTTAAAGGCAGGACCATTGATGACTCAGTTGAAATTTGCTCCGGATTTCCTTTTATAATGTTGTTGAAAGGGGAACATGAAGTGCGAGCCAATTCTTGTTCGAGTCACTGTATTTCAAGTATCTCTTATTTAATATCACTAACAAAAAGAGGGGAGCCAAAAATTTCTTGAAAGACTAATTTATCATTCACACATGCCGATAGTTTTGTTATTTCTGCCCTAGTGAAGAAGTCTAATACAATATATATGCATTTATATTCACCCTGGCTCCCATTTATTCAATTCTTTTATGTTTGTAATATCGGTGTTGGTGAAATTGTGAGAAAGCTGTGTTCAGCCCATTGCAGGTATCATACACATCATGGTTTCTAGATGCATTTAATTATGCTATAGCAACCAACATGGATGTGCTGAATTTGAGCATTGGTGGACCTGATTACTTGGATCTCCCATTTGTTGAGAAGGTAATTTGTTTGTCTTAGCCTGAGATCATCGGTGTAACTGTTGTAGTTCACTCTGTAGTATACTCTGATTATTCATATTGATTGAATGCATTCTCTTTCTAAATAATTTTTTTCTTTCCAAAACTGAATGTGAGCATTAATACTTAAATATCATCAGAGCACTATTTTCCTGTCCAAAATGTTAATCTTTAAGATCATCTGCTATTTGAGTGCTCCTGTTTATTTATTAACTCTACGATTGTAACTTCCCTTTTACCTTATCCTGTGTAACTTTGTCAATCAGGTGTGGGAAATCACAGCTAGTAATATCATTATGGTCTCAGCTATCGGAAATGACGGGCCACTTTATGGCACTTTAAATAACCCAGCAGATCAAAGTGATGTCATTGGTGTTGGTGGCATAGATTATAATGATCACATAGCCCCATTTTCATCACGTGGCATGAGCACTTGGGAGATTCCTCATGGGTAAGCTTTTGTTCTCTGATGATGCTCCTGATTTCTCAGCAGTCTACTCACAGATTCTTGGTTAAACTTGTACCTGTTATTTGTTTGGTTTTGACAAACTGATTTACTTCTTTTCTCTTTTGAAAATAACATGATTATCTGTTTTAAGCTGCTTACTGAGCATGTGTGTTTGAGAAAGGGATGGAAACAATTAGCTCCAAAGGCATTTTACACAAAAAAAATTAACGTATTAGTTGAATGCTGGTTGCTCTTGCAATATTGATTCATTCCAACAATTCCTTCCATCTTCATGGGCTTGCGTCTGCTTTCCATAAGTTGGGTACTAGATATTTGGGAAAGCCTTGATGTGTATCCCTGACCATTTTTTCTACTTGAAATGCCACATTTTTCACTGGGCACTATTATAACTTGCCATTTTCTATTTCTTCACATTTTTACCAATATTTTGCTGTTAAAACTGAAGATACAGTTTGGTACTACTAATTTTGTCCTTTTTCATTGTAACAAGAGTACAAAATTGCATTTCACGACTATTACTTCTCTTCATTTGGGTTTTCACCTTAAAATTGTTCTTGACTATGTGGATTTTCTTTAAAGTTATGGCCGTGTGAAGCCAGATGTGGTTGCTTATGGGCGGGAAATCATGGGATCCAAAATCAGCACTGGTTGTAAAAGTTTATCAGGGACAAGTGTGGCAAGTCCTGTCGTTGCTGGTGTGGTTTGCCTACTTGTTAGTGTTATCCCTGAAGGCAGCCGTAAAAGCATTTTGAATCCAGCAAGCATGAAACAGGCATTGGTTGAGGGGGCTGCTAAGCTCGGAGGCCCAAATATGTACGAGCAGGGAGCTGGAAGAGTTGATCTGTATGCTTTGCTCTCATGCTGTTATTTTTCATTCCTTTTCTTGTTATTGGACTCTTTATTTTTATATTCAGTGAAAAAGTGCTTTATGAGGTTAAAGTTACACAGCTTTATAGGAAACTTCTGAATACTTGCCACTTACTTTTTCAGGCTAATGTTTACCATTATGCATTTCTTATCTCAAAACTAATTGCTTCTAACTTTTGACTCCCCTGTCAGGTTGGAATCGTATGAAATCCTAAAGAACTATCAACCTCGTGCCAGCATTTTCCCCGGCATTCTTGATTTTACAGATTGTCCCTATTCTTGGCCCTTCTGCCGGCAGCCACTGTATTCAGGAGCAATGCCCGTAATGTTCAATGCTACCATTTTGAATGGAATGGGTGTCATTGGCTATGTTAAGAGTCCACCAATGTGGCATCCTGCAACTGAAGAAGGAAATCTTTTAAACATTCACTTTACTTACTCAAAACTCATCTGGCCTTGGACTGGTTATTTAGCACTGCACATGCAAATAAAGGATGAAGGTGCGCAGTTTACCGGAGAGATTGAGGGCTATGTAAGTCTTACCATATACAGTCCTCCAGCTCCAGGTGAGAAGGGTCCTCGAAGTAGTACTTGTATCCTTCAACTGAAACTGAAAGTGATCCCAACACCACCAAGGTCAAAGCGGGTTTTGTGGGATCAATTTCACAGTATAAAATATCCTCCAGGGTATATTCCAAGAGACTCTTTGGATGTCCGTAATGATATTCTAGACTGGCATGGAGATCACCTGCATACAAATTTCCATATACTGTTCAACCTATTACGTGAAACAGGGTACTATGTTGAAACACTTGGTTCACCATTTACATGTTTTGATGCTCACCAATATGGGACCCTTCTGCTAGTCGATCTTGAAGATGAATACTTCCAGGAAGAGATTGAAAAATTAAGAGATGATGTTATTAATACTGGGCTGGGTTTGGCAGTTTTTGCTGAATGGTATAATGTCGATACAATTGTAAAAATGAGATTTTTTGATGATAATACAAGGAGCTGGTGGACTCCTGTTACTGGAGGTGCAAATATTCCAGCACTTAATGATCTTTTGGCCCCATTTGGAATTGCTTTTGGTGATAAAGTTTTGAATGGTGACTTTTCCATTAATGGAGAGCAAAGCCGATATGCATCCGGAACTGATATTGTGAAGTTTCCAAGAGGTGGCTATGTGCACAGTTTTCCTTTCTTGGATAGCTCAGAGAGTGGGGCCACTCAGAATATACTGCTGACTGCTGGCATGACCAAGGTGGAAACTGAACCTTCATATCAACAGCTTTTAGTACAAGGATCCTGTACTTGGGGAACTTTTAAGTGCTACACCTGTTTATCTTCAAATATGCTCGTCTTGTAGTCAATTTGACTCTTTATCTTACATGATCATGCTGTTTATATCTATCTAATCTTCCACCTCTCCATGCACACAGAACACTTTCTACCAACAACCTCCACCTACCTCACACTTGCATTTCCTAATGATATTTTTTGTCATTGTGCAGGCAGATTCTCCAGTTCTTGGCCTTGTCAAAGTAGGTGAAGGTCATATAGCTGTTTATGGAGACTCCAATTGTTTGGATAGCAGTCATATGGTTACTAATTGTTATTGGCTCCTAAAAAAGATATTAGATTTCACCAGTGGGAATGTTAGAGATCCACTTCTCTTCCGTGATTCTATTAAACTGGATGCAGCCCTTTACATAGATGAGAAACAATTGCCTTCACGTAGAACTGATGTGAATTTCTCGTCGTATTCTGCTGTTGTGGGAAAAGATCTTATATGTAGATGTGATGCCAGATTTGAAGTCTGGGGGACTAAAGGATACAATCTACATGTTAGGGGAAGAAACCGGAAATTTCCCGGCTATCCTATCATAGATATGGGCAGAGGTTTGAATGCTTCTCAGGATACTAACTATTTGAGGCGTCCAAAGTTAACTGGGAAAAATGGTGACATGTTGGGGAATAAGTACTGGAGAGTGTTCTATGGTGATGAGGTACAAGCAGGCAATCTGTTGGAGTGAAATAACTTTCTTTTCTTTTGCAGTTTTCTATTTGCAATAATTTTTATTTTCATGCGATTGCAACATGCATCACTAGATGCTCATAACTTTCTAATTTGCAGCTTGATGTGCCTGTCCTAGTTGGTAATCCCTGGATTGTTCCTGCTGCAGTAGCAGTAGCAGGTTGGTCAAAATTATATATCACTCGGGAAAACCTGGAAAGCTTCTGGATATGTTTCTTTTGTATTAAACTGATTCACATGTTGTTACTAGGTGTTTTATTGTTGTTGAGCATTTGGCGAATTCGACAAAGACGACGTCGGAGGAGAAGAGGATCAGGCTCCGGTCGATATACCAATCTATAGCTCAAGTATGAATACCTTTGTTTGCTTTTCTGAGTATCTCCTTTAATATTGATATAAAATCTGAGATATAAAATCTGAGAAATTATACCTTGTGAGATCACTAATATGACCGGGAATGTTGTTGCAGGAATAGTGATAGGGATTAGATTTCTATGTCAATGGTGTATATCAGTCTTGGTTCAGATGCCTGTATCGGCATAAAATTTTTGAAGCATAACGGAATGACAAAAAGTTTTGGCCTAAAGCAAGCTTACGAACTTGGACTTTGAAGCATTTACATTCTTCATAGATGTTGGGATTATATTCTGTTTCAACCATGTTATACTTACAAAGTAAAATATCAAAATTAGGTTTGAGATAGTGGTGTAGGCCAAAGATGGATGTTCACTTTTGATAGGGAATTGTGACATTTTTTCTCTTAGCACTGATTGCTGTAGAAGCTGTGGAGCCCGTTTCAAACTTCTAGATAATCAACCTTGTATAGCCTTTTGTGGTTGGAGTTGTATAGTTCAATAAACACTGTTTCTTCTTTACACATAATTGAAAAAGAAAAATCAAAAATATAATTTTATTATTTCGTCAGATGGATAGATGTCTGTTTAGCATCAGTATCCAATCTGGGTGCCGGAGAAATGAAATGAGGAAAAAAAAAAGTATCATCTAAAATATCATATCTTGTTTATTTTAATAAACATTTATCAAGTGAGATTCTAATAAACATTTTTTGAAAACAATTTATACTTTAGGAATCAAGGATTTAGCCTATATCAGGTCAAACTAGTAGACTTTATGAGAGTGAAGCCTAAAGAGATCAAAACAAGGTTTATTAGTGAACCTGTGAGAAGTATCCCTTAGCCAGATAATCTGACCATCATTAAGAGGATACAGGTTATATGGGGTCAATTTATCAATAATACTAGATGATAATCTAAAGTTGCAATCCTAATTCCCATTAAAAATTATTTCACTAACCTTGGCATTCTCATTATAAGAGCTCAGATGTAATAGTCCCAAACTACATCAGTTGTTGCATTCCATTCCATATTAAACTTCTAAAGGATGAATAAAGATGATCCCTCGATCTTAGCATTTATTAAGCTCCAAAAATGCTCTCTAATAATCCTTAATTGCCGAAAACTGGTTTTAGCTAAGTAGTACTTGTGCATCTGATAGGCAGTCCTAGACTTGGTAAATAAAGGCAGTCCTAGATATTTAAAAGGAGCATAATGAATGCTTAATCCAGATATGGAGCGAATATGATGAACATCCAACACATCTATGGAGATATAAATCTTACCTTTGTTTTCTCTATTGCATTCAAATTAGATAGCTCTAAGAAGTGGTTCAGAGACTTCATCAAAATTTGAAAAAAAATTATGGTCTACACTTAGAAGAGTATAAGATCACTTGCAAAAGTAAGTTGACTGGTTTTGAATTCTCTACATTTGTGATGATACAAAAAATGGCTATTAACTTCAATGTTGAAGTTGATTATCCTTGTAAGGACTTCAATGGCCAAGGTGAATAGATAAAGGGACAAGGGATCCCCTTGTATAATTCCCTTAGCCCTATTGAAAGTCTTTAAACAACTCCTGAGCTAGTAGTATATTATCAACAATTGATCTACTGAAGACAAAAGTCCTTCGACTAGGGCTAATAAGCATTTTGAGAGCTTTCTTCAGTTTAGTTGTCAGGAGTTTAGAAATCACCTTATAAACTATATTACAAATTAATATAGCTCAAAAATCACGCATGAAACTATGATTCTTTATCATTAAATCAAGTAAATGTGAGTTTTATTCAACTCCTTGAGCATTCTCCTACTATTGAAAAATTCCATAACTGTTTCAATCACTAATTCTTCAGTAATTATGTGGTAAAAAAAGAAGAAGAGAGCATTGGATCCATTGGACCCTAGGTATTTGCTTGAATTTAAGGCAAAAAGTGCATCTATATTCTCCCAAGGGTTAAAAGGCCTTATGATACTAGCCCTTCATATCCTAATTAATAGACTCATTGATCAATATCCCTAGGTCCTCAGTAGTCGAGCCATAGTTTGAATTATATCCAAATAAATTCATGTAGAACTTAACTGTAATCTCTCTAATCCTAAATTTATCCCTAAAAATATTCCCTCCTTCATTAATTAGTAAAGAGATTTTGTTTTTATTCCTTCGAGCTAGAATGGAATTATAGAAAAAGTTGGTGTTGTTGTCTCCATTACTAAGATAGTTCAACCTTGCTTATCCCTAAGTAGGGAATTATAGAATTGCAGAGCTAAATTATATCCATTAAGTTGGTTTCTAGACTTCTCAACTCTTAATTAAAAGGATCATTGTAACAGTCAGCTTATACTCTTATAAAGGCATCCTTTATTGTCTAAAGATTATAGCCAGTGTTCAAGCAAGCCTTAGTCTAGAAGGCTTTAATCCCCTCCTTTGTAGCCTTAAGTTTCCTTATTAATTGAAAAGCCTTATAGCCAATAACTCTAACACTTAGTCCTACCTTGATAACTCCTCAAATCCTTCAACTTTATATAGAAAGTTTTAGAATCTAAAAGGAGTCTTAGGAAGTATGGGAAGATTCGAGGAAAAGGATCTCAACTGTGGAATGGTCTAAACATAAAAGAAGACCAAAGTTTGAAAAATAATATGGAAATTGCTTTAACTAACAATCATTTACCAAAGCTCTATTCAGTTTCTTTCTAATAAACCAATCCCCTTATTGTTTATTGCTTCAAGAAAAGAATATCCCTAAAATTTCAAGTCTAAGATGCTAATCTAGTTAACCACTTGGCCCAACTCATTATTCATGTTTTTGTGATTCACCTTAATTCCTTCTGTTTCACTCGAATAAAACTATAACACCTCCTATTCGGAACCTACAACCACCCACTTACATCGCAATCAAATTCCTTTACAAACTATCATGATATACATTTATATTCATTCATAGGAACTGTCACCACACATTTTTCTATTCAATGCTATACATATACATATTACAAAGTTTCTTTTCACTTAACATTATCATTGAAAAGTAGTATTACATCTTTACATTTTCATGATAATCCAAAAGAAAACACTACAATTTCTTTCATTACATGTAAAATCATCTTTAAAAGAAAAAACACATTCCAAAGGTGCTTTTATTCCTAGTGGTAGACCTTGGTCCTTACAAATGTCCACTGTACCTCATTTCTAATACATGGACCTACACATATTAACACCCCTGCTAAGCAGGGAAACACTTAGTTTGGATGACTAGTAATTCGCCAAACACACACATTCATAAATGTCATAACTTATATAAATAGTGACGGCATACTTAATCAAAGTATATAATGCAGACATGCTTAATATGTTATTCATATACCGTAAATTCATATTCATAAGCGAAGCATTGATGTTCAACGCTTATTGGTACAAATTATCAATATAAATGCAAATGCTCATCAATAACAATTATTTATGTTGTTAAGTTGTGTTTCTTATTTATAACCATTAGGCCTGCACATTCTCGTGGGTGTGGATAATAGGAACTGTAGATATTTGAAGATATCAAAACTGTGGATACTCGAAACTATCAAACTGTGGATACCTGAAGGCATCGAACTGTGGAGACACTATGGTCTTGAAATGAAGACACCATTGGTATCAAACTGTAGCAGCTGCATTGTAACCCTATAGGCATATCTATCTATCCATCACCAAGACAATAGAGCAGGTACTATAACATTTCCCTTAACCATTTTCCCATTTCATAATGCATCATATGATATTGATTTGAAGTCATAAAATCTGTATTGAAGTGTATACTACACACATATGAGCAATAAATATGCGTACATATCATTTATGTACATGTAAATTTTCTTTAGCAAGTATTATGTTCACTGTTAAATTACAATTTTTAATCACCCAATTAACACGTCGTAAGTCGTATTTAATTTATTTCTAGGTGTTTGAAAAGTTTCATACACATTCAAAGAGGTTTGGATAAGATGCTGTAAAAAACCCCATAAATGAAAACAAGGTAATGGTCATGATAGAAGACCCTTCTCTAGGATCATGATTGTGTCTGGAGTTTCACGTTGGTGACAAAAGATTTTTCTACTAGGCCACGATTGTGATACCCATGTCATCCTTATGACAGAAGATCTTGATGTTGTGTTATGATCATGACGACATTCTACCTCTACTTGTTTTGTAATATGAATATAGAAAAGTTCAAATGAGGTTTTGAGGTCTTCTAGAATTTTTTTTCTATGTCTCTAGTTTACAAAACACTAAAAAACAATCCATTTGACTTCTAAATTATGAGAAATATACCAAACATCACAAGTTGCTCTAAAATAGGGCAGCATCAGGTCACCAATTTTGATCTCAACTTCCAATGTCATAAAGGCTGAATTAAGTCATAATCTCTTTTAGAGTTTTGTATTCTATGTCTCAGGTTTCATATGCCACTGAAATCACTCAATTTAGAGGTCTTTAGGCTGAGTTATGACACAAACAATGTGACTGGTTCAAACAAACCTAAGACAGAATTCCACTACACGATACTCTCTTATCATATTCAACTAATTCCTTGCAAAGGAACACCAACATACCATTCTAGCAACTATTCCATATCCAAATGTGTCTTTGTATCCATTCAAACATACACATAAAGAGAAATCAAACTAAGTGTAGTCCCAAACCTTAAAATTGGCCAAATAGTTCTTCTAATATCTTTCCTTCCCTTTTTCTTTCGCTTTGCTTGACTCACCAACGCCATGTGTCGACTTTAGGAAAATTGCACATTGATCCTTCTTCTTCCTTTAACTCCCAAATTGGTTTATAATCTCATTATTTAGTTTCATTCTCATCCATATTTCACGTCTATATATGTATGTCCATACCAAAATGAACAAATTACCCATTTACCCATGTCTTTTACATTAAATATCATTATTCTCTTACTATGCTTAGATGCTCTTAATTCGTTATGATCACTTCTTAATACACCCTAGACATGCTATAATACTTATAGGGTATATGTTAAGGCCTTACATTCCTCCCACCTTTAAAAAGAATTTCTTCCTCAAAATTCATACCTATATTGAATAGTTGTAAGTGCTGAGTTCTCATCATCAATTCGGGTTCCCAAGTTTCCTCTTCAACGCCATGATGTTGCCAGAGCACCTTTACAAGAGGAATTTGCTTATTCTTTAACTATCTCACTTCTCTTGCTAGGATTTCCTTAAGCACTTCATCATATGAGAAGTCTGGTTGGATCTTTATCTTTTGTACCGGTAATAGATGTGAATCATCCAATCGGTATCTTCGTAGCATTGAGACATGGAAATTCATCATGCAACTTAGATAGTTCCATAGGAAGAGCAAATCTATATGCCACTGGTCCAATCCTTTCAAGGATTTCATATAAATGTATAAATCTAGGAATAAGTTTCCTCTTGTCCCCAAATCTTAAAACCATTTTCCAGGGAAAAACTTCTAAGAAGACTTTGTCACCTACCACATATCCAATATCTCTGCTCCTCAAATCATCATATGATTTCTGTTTATCAGTTGCAACCTTCATTTTTTGCTGAATAATCACCACTTTCTCTTGTGTGTGTTTGTTTATGTCAAGCCCAATCATCTTGTTCTCCTCCAATTTTGTCTAATAAATCGAGGTTTTACATTTTTTTCCATATAATGCTTTATATGGTGTCATGCCTATATTAGACTGATAACCATTATTGTAGGCAAATTCCATCAAAGAAATGTACCTATACCAACTTCCTAGAAATTCCATAACATATGCTCTTAGCATGTCTTCTAGCACCTATATAACTCTCTCAGATTACCCATCTGTTTATGGGTGAAAGGCTGTGCTGAAGCTTAGTCGAGTACCCAAAGTTACTTGTAGACTTTTTTGAAATCTCGCTGTAAATTGTGGGCCTCGGTCAAAAACAATTAACAATGGCACTCTATGTAGTAGAACAATCTCATCCACAAATAACTCAACTAATAGATCCATGGAATAATCAAGTTGGATAAGTATAAAGTGAGCTGATTTGATGAGCCTATCCACTATAGCCCATATCACATCATGCTTTCCAGGGCATTATATTTACATAACCCCAACAATCTCCCACATGCCCTAAAGCAAGTTTGACATATCCCTCATTCCCAGCCCTTCTAGGTGACCCTCAAAACTCTTTTGAGACTTTGTCTTCGTAAATAGATCAACAAGGTTTTGCTCTGTGGGAACCTTTACCACATTCACGTCACTACGTTGTATTATCTCCCTTATGAGATGATACTTTCTCTCAATGTGTTTGATAGCTTTATGATTCCGAGGTTCTTTAGAATTATCCACTACCCCACTATTATCACAATAAAGTGTAATGACCCTTTCTGCCTCAGGAACTACCTCCAAATCATTTAGGAACTTGCGCAGCCAGACTACTTCTTTTGCTACTTCATAAGCAGCAACATACTCAGCCTCTATAGTCTAGTCAGCAACACAAAATTGCTTGACACTCCTCCAGAATATGGCTCCACCTTGTAAAATAAATATAGAACCAGAAGTTGATTTCTTTGAATCAACATCTGATTGCAAATCGGAATCTATATATCCTCTTGGAATAAGGTTACTTCCAGAATAAACAAACATTAAGTTCTTCATCCTACGAAGATACTTCAGTATGCAATTAACCGCAGTCCAATGCTCCATTCTTGGATTGGACTGGAATCTACGTACCAGTCCCATTACGTAACATATTTTTGGTCTAGTACAAAACATAGCATACATTAAACTTCCAACTGGCGAAGCAAATGGAATGTTGTGCATGCTTTCAACCTCCACTTGGGTCTTAGGTGCTTGCTCCTTTAAAAGTTTGATTTTATGTCTAGTAGGTGTGAAACCCCTCTTGGAATCCTATATGGCAAACTTATTTAGCATGTTCTCAATGTAGGTTAATTGAGATAAGGCTATCTATTTGATCTTAGGATCTATTATAAGTTTGATCCCTAGAACATAGTTAACCTTTCCTAAATCCTTCATTGAGAACTATTTTTTCATCCATCCTTTGACTATATGTAACATTTCTACATCATTCCCAATGAGTAAAGTGTCATCGACATACAGAATTAGGAAAATAACCTTGCCTTCTTGTATCCTTTTATAGACACAAGACTCATCTAGGTTTTGTATGAACCCATAGGTTTTGATAGACTTATCAAACCTAATGTTCTAAGACCTAGATGCTTGCTTAAGTCCATAAATGGACCTTTGCAACCTACAAACCTTATGCTCATTTTCTGGCTCTATGAATCCTTCTGGTTGGGCCATATAAATGGTTTCCTCAAGATCCCCATCAAGAAATGCGATTTTGACATCCATTTGCCATATTTCATAATCGAAATAGGCTGCTACGGCCAAAAGAATCTTGATGGACTTAAGCATGGAAACAGGAGAAAAAGTCTCCTCATAGTCTATACCCTCCTTTTGAGTATAGCCTTTAGCTACCAATCTAGCTTTAAAGGTCTC
>JANZLH020000147.1:264828-281871 GCA_026770325.2 Erythroxylum fimbriatum | reverse complement strand
A
The DNA here is from genome assembly GCA_026770325.2 of Erythroxylum fimbriatum. NCBI lineage: Eukaryota > Viridiplantae > Streptophyta > Magnoliopsida > Malpighiales > Erythroxylaceae > Erythroxylum > Erythroxylum fimbriatum. The sequence goes on along the minus strand of JANZLH020000147.1, from coordinate 281,870 downwards.
TTCAAAATATTGTTGCATTATTAAACAAATTTATTTCATTAATAATATTTAATTAGTTATTAAATAAATATTATTTTAATATTTAGTAAAATTTAAAATTAGCAAATAATTAAAAAAAATATTTTTTGAAATTTAAAACATATTTAAATAAAAAGCTAAACAAATCAAATTTATTCAACTAAATTTTTTTCCCAATATTTTAAATTTAAATTTTAATAATTAAATTTGATTATATTATAAATTATTCCAATATTCATATCAATTAAAACATTATGAATTTCTAATTTATATTCAAACATTATTAACAAAATTTACAAAAATTATTATAAATTAATTATAATTTTATTAATACGTGACAATCCACGACGTCTAATGAATTAGACGTCGCAGAATGTATATTTTCTTCGACGTCTAAACCACGTCGTTAAAACTATTAAATTCCCTGACGTCTGATTCAACGTCGCAGAATGTCACTTTCTCCGACGTCTACACAACGTCGTAAAAAGGCATACAATCTCTGACGTTTCAACTCAACGTCGGAAATTATACACTACTTTGCCGACGTTCTCTTAAACGTCGTAAAACCGCTTAGCTATCTACGACGTGTTCACGTAGACGTCAGAGAAACCCATTACCTACCGACTATCTACGACGTCTATTGTGACGTTTTATTAGACGTCGTCGATGGTTTTCTGCGACGTCATTGGAGATTTCACGACGTCTATTAGACGACGCAAAATGTGTTATTTTGTTGTAGTGTAACTTAGGCCACTAACACGCAAACTCGGAAAGTGTAACCTAAAGGTATGGGATCCTAGATTAGTTGATTAAACATCCTAACAAATCTAGCTAACCGATTACTACTTTTGGGAATCGCTATGGACTATAATGTATCACATGCTCATTCCTAGTTTTAGGATTAGGGAATTACCTAAAGGGTGATCCATCCTAAGGATATCACCCAATCCATGGCATTTTACATAAAGTCCCAAACCAACCTAAGTCTAGAAACACCAAACTAAACAAAACCAAATTCAAATGCTCACAATTTTCATCCTTACTCCTTCGTACACCTTCGAGCCTTTGAGGAACTAGCCACACATAATCAAATTAACCAAAACAAAGACTAAACGAACATAAACCATAATTAAATTAAATCAATGTTGGAAAATTAAACCAAAGACATTCATTAATCAAAATCCCAAGTTCAAACAATAAAAAAACATTAAACTAAAGAAAGAATTAAACTAAACATTAAACTAACGAGCTGTAAATTAAAGCATTCGGCCAAGACAAATAAACATAAAGCATTCGGATATGACAAAGGAAAAGCAAGCATTTGGTCAAAAAACTAAAGCTATAGCAAACAAGAAGCAAAAAGGTAGTGGATGAACTGTGCAATAATTGAAATTAAATCCGAAAAGGTGGCTATGGATGTGCTGCAATAATTGTAATTAGCTTCCCCTTGTATTCCTTTTTGAGATCTTTAATCTATTCATTTTAATTTTTTTAAAAAAATTATGTACATAAGTACAATAAAATAATAATAACTAAGTGATATACTTATAGCATCAACATATCAAATATTAATAACGATAAAATCATCATTCATTAAGAAATTATTAAATTGTTAATTATTAATTAAAAGGAAGAATATTAATAAATATATGTTATATTAAATATAAACTTCATTATATTACATTGCATATTTAAGTTGCGTTAAACGAATAATATTTGGATATATTTGTAAAACTTGAAATAAATTATTCTGCATGAATACATCATTCGGAGAATAGCAGTGAATAATCAATACGGAATGATTGAATATAATTTATCATATCTGAAAGAATTTTAAAAAGAGATAAATATTTTCTTTTTATTAATTACTTTTGAATATTTTGTAGTTTATTAATTAAAATTTTAAAAATCTTCATTTTGAGCATCCCGCTCCCGCTGGGAATACACGGTCAGTGTAAATATGAAAAGCATCACAAACTAACGCTATCACATGTTATTTGGCGCATGTGAGTTCGCCGTCCAAACTTGGATGCTACCGTTCGTTACAAATGAAAACTGGAAGTTGGAATTGGTACAAAAAGGCAAAAAGAAATCGAACCCACAAGCTGTCTTTTGTCTTTTTTGTCCGACCATTTCGGCGTGGAATTACGTTACAAGGCCTGGAAAAGTCATAGATACATGATCTAGTCACGATGCAATGAGAGCATATTTTGGCAGGATTAAATACGTCGAGGATACCCACTTGCCCACTATACTGCAATTTGCTTGTACTGACTTTGAATTGAAAGGGTGTTCTTATGAATTGAAAGAGGGCTTTAAATTTGTTCTTTTTGTTTCTCTTATTTATGGGTTCGGCCGTTGTGATCTTTAGATAGGTGGAGAGGAACTCTGGAATAAAATGGTTGAAACAACACCCCACCCTTTAAACGTGTCGTTGCTGGGGTCAGACTGCTCGCACGCACGTTGTGGCAAAGCACACTCTTCATTTCAGCAACAGTCTGGTCCCCCCTCCCGCCTGATCTGGTCTTTTGCCCCTTATATTTGTTTTGAGTTTTCAGTCCAAGAAGGATGGTGGGTGATATCTATCATCAGTTGCCAGGTCATCTTTGACGCTAAACCAAGTAAAAGGTACGTTACACCCGTTCTCATCCAACTCACAAGACTTTTGTTCCTTTTTTTTTTATTAACACATCCACTGAAGAGTTATGCATACCTCATGCAGTTGAATCCGATTCATGGATGAAACAGCCACGCACCACAATGAAGGGAAAATAGCAGCGAACTAGTTGTACAGCCTTTAAGCAATGAATAAAAGAATCATACAAAATCTTTCATTATTAATTTCTTGCATGTGCGCAACTACTAAATACATAATACCACCCAATGGAAATATCATTAAATGGAAGAAAGAATTTGTGCTATTTGTATCACAAAACAAGTCAATCTCGCAATCGATGGACATTGAAGTAAAAATAATAAGAAAAGAAGAGGGCCGGGTCTTTCTTTACAGGAAAATCAGGGGTCAATTGCTTATGAGCTTCCGCTACTACATCCATTGGCTGTTCTTGTCCATCTTCTTCATTTCCATTTCTCGTGTATTATAGCCTTCGCTGCTTGAAACAGAAGGGTTCTGACCATATTCACTGGTAGCTGCACTGTATTCACTGCTTGCAACATCCTGGCGTCCCAATACCGCTTGTCTAAACTTCTTCATGTCCTCCCTGTATTGCCCGCTGTCATAGTCTGAACTGCCTACAGAGTGCGCACTACTGTGTCCAGGTATAATTCCTTCATTGAGATCGGTCAGAGATAAGTCTCCTTCCAAGGATCGGACTACCTGTTTCGATTCAGTTTGAACATATCAGTTGGGTTTAGTAGCATTTCTAGCAGGAAGCGTAGAAATTCCATAGTCGAGACTTGTAACAAGTGGTCCAAATTAATACCAGTTCCATAACAAAAATGTAGACACAGGTTACAGTAGTTACCTGACTCGTTCGAGGTCGACGTTTTGCTGAATGACGTACACAGAAAGCAGCGCAAGATACCATGCGAAGCATCTCATCAAGATTATAATTCTTCTGCAGCTTCGGGTCAACTAAAGAATCAAGACTTTCTTTAGCCCATTCAGGATTTTGTCTATCCAAAGCCCGTGTGAGTAAAGGCCTCGCCTGCAGCACAAATCATAACGAAGTTCATATTTTGTCCCTTACTTTAAGCCCCAATCTGGAATCTTAGTATAGTTTTTTTCCAAAATAATAACATACATGTAGTGCATTTTGTTTTAAATTTGTCTTTTCGGTATGTCGCATGGATAAAGTTAAGAATAGCTCACCCAGTCCACCAAACTGTCGTCCATGAAGGACTGATCAACAGGTCGACGTCCAGTAATCAACTCCAGGAGCATGACCCCAAAGGAGAAAACATCCGACTTATCAGTCAATTTTCCACTTGAAGCATATTCTGGAGCCAGATACCTGAAAGATCAGCATGTGAGCACGGGAACATAAAACACTTGAGAGGTTTTTTTTTTTTTTGGGTGTCAATCACAAAACTAATTTTCTGTAAATATATGCAAAACACAATGCAGTGAATGTTTCTGCTGTTTGTCGAGGGCACAATATCTGAAAGATGCTTTTAGAAAAGAAACAACAAAAAGGAGCTTTTATTGTCTATCTAGTAAAACTACCACACAATAAAATTAGATAGCAAAGAACTTGCTCTTACCCAAAAGTTCCCATCACCCTGGTGGAAACATGAGTATTAACATCAGATGAGAACTTTGCTAGTCCAAAATCTGCAACCTGGTAAGAAAAAGTGTAAAAGAAAGAAAATTTATGCAGATGACAGGATTGCTATAAACACAAGAATAAGTAAAGCAATTCTTTTGCTTTAAATCACTGAGATTATAAAATCGCCCCATGCATCTAAAAGAGTTAGACCAATTTTGAACATAAACTAATTCCAAAACACATGATACCGATGTTTAAATGAATACCTTTGCCTCAAACTTGAAATCCAGTAGGATATTGGCTGCTTTGATGTCACGATGAATAATCTTAGGGTGACCTGCAAGAAAGAATAACAACAATAGTGATAACATGATTTTATAGAACAACAGATTGAAAATTAAAAAAAGAAGAAGAAAAGTTCGTGAAACAAATAACGATACACATACAATCTTCATGAAGATATGCAAGTCCTTTTGCAGACCCCAATGCTATTTTCTGTCTAGTAGGCCAATCCATGGTTGGTCGCCCTTTCCCTGCAATACATTTTCTATATGAGGTGTATTCAAGTATTATACTTGAAAAGAAAATTTCAAGTGATACATCAAAGGTAAGTCATCAAAAATTCATAAATACTAGATTAGAAGCACATACAATAATCACAATATGCAGCAAGAGCCAAAGTAATTAAAATGCTTTTTCTAGTAAAATATTCCATGAGAGGTACCATGTAGGTGAAACTCCAAGGTGTTGTTTGGAACAAACTCATAAACAAGCAATCTCTGTGATCCAGTGATGCAGTATCCAACCAGTGATACAAGATGCTTGTGATGCACTCGGCTAATAATCTCTACCTCAGCCTGGAATTCACGCTCTCCCTGTCCACTTCCAGCTTTAAGCTGCTTAATAGCAACTTCTTTTCCATTAGGAAGGACTCCCTTGTGCACGTACCCGAAACCACCTTGACCAAGGAGATTTGCATTTGAGAAGCCATCTGTTGCCATCGCTAATTCCTCGTATGTAAATGTACTCTTTGAGAAACCCAAAGAAATGCCTGGAGAAGGTGGAGGAAGTGCGTATTCAGACCCTGAATAGTTGGAACCGGAGCCACCACTGCTGCTCATGAAAGGTGGTGGAGGTGGTGGTTGTGGAGATGGGTACCGTTCAGGAGGATTCTGCGGTCTCGATGCAACTGGTGGTGGGGGATTGGGCTTTGGCATTGCTGATATAACATCAGGACGTGAAGGAGCATTTTGTTGCCAATACTGTTGCTGCTGTCGGCCACCACCACCATATGGGTCATCTGACAATCAAGCAGAGAAAAATTTGCTAGAAAGTGAGCTGCTAAGCTGAAATCGACATTAGCAATCAAAAGGGAGCATGTAACTCAACAAAGTCAATAAAAAAAAATCAAGTTTCAACCCTCATGCAGGATCGCTAAAAGTTCAAAAACATTATAAAATTTACATGTCCTGACTTCACAGTTGAAGCTTATTCTACGTGTTACATACAAACGGAACATAAACTAGAAACGCATCTGGCCAAACAATCGTTTTCCAAATCTACAACGTTTCAATTTCAACTGCAGAGTACTCGCATTCAAGCGACAACACTTCTTGCCAATGAAATCCCACCAAAAAAGACAAATCCAAAATGCTAAAAATACAACCTCGTGACTACAAAAAAAAAAAAAAAAGGTTCTGTAACTAGATCAAGACATGCAACAGGGTCACGAAAGATCAGACCTTTATGAGAGGAAGGAGGAGGTGGAGGCATATAGTAGGCAGCTTCATCGTCACATCTGCGTCTCTTCTTCTTGCAAAAAATACAGAACAAACTCAGCACTACCAAAATCGCCACTCCCCCAACAACTAATGCCCACTATTACCCCCTGAGATAATCCAGACGATATTAAGTGGTACTGTACCCCCAGCCCCTTCAAAATCAAAGTATTTTTCTTCAGAAACCCTAATCCTAAAAAGTAAACGAAATCAACCTAAACACTATAAATGGATCACCCAACCGACAATTCCAATTCTAAACTGAACAATCTCTACTAAGTGCAAAATCAAAAGTTTCTTAAAGAAAAACACCCCATCCAATAGTAACCGAACTCGACTTCCTCGGTCACCAACAGCAAAAACAAATTGAGAGGGGGAAAATCAGAAAACAACAGAAGAATAAGAGCGAAAGACGTAAAACACAAATTAGAAACACTCTGAGACGTCAAGACACCGAAGAGAGAGAGAGAGAGAGGAACTTACGGCTGGGAAATGGGTATCGAGCTTCTTTCTCATAGCGTTAGATTTGTAAAATTCAATATACAGAAACAAGAGAATTTTAAAAAACAACAATTAGAAAGAAAGAGACACAGAGAGAGAGAGAGAGAGAGCATAGAAGAAAAGAGAAGATAAGAGAATATGTCTGATAATCAATTTCTACGAAAATCTAGTTTCCCAAATACAAGGCAATTATTTTTTATAGCTATATTGTTGAAACGAAAAGCCCCTCTCGTCGTTGAAACAAAGAACAAAACGGCTAGAAGAAGAAAAACTAAAGTACGAAAAGACGAAAGCAACACTTGCGCAATCGAAAGCCTCACAACCTTTCTGTGCAGGTTTTCATTTTCAATAATCAGAAACAAACACTCCCAAAACAGAACAGAAAGAAAAAGCACGAAAAAGAGAACAACAAAGGATGATAAGAGGATCCCACATCTTAGAGACTTTGTTGGGAGCGCCGCCGGTGACCTTAGCGACGCGGAGGAGAGCAAGCTCCGATTTAAGCTCCTTCAACTGGCTCAAAAGCTCAGTCTTTGACTTGTTCCTCAACTCGTGAACTTTTAACCTTGCTTTAGACCAGTCCAAGTTCAAAAACAAAAAAACCCATTTAGCTAAAAGATCAATGAACAACACCGGATAGTCTAAATACATCGAGATCCATACACTTACCCATTTCTGCGCGCCTCTGCTTCTTCTCTTTTGTTCTGTTCTCTCCACTGCTCTCTGCCGCGTCTAGTCAATTGGCGTCCCTCGCGTGTCCACTTGCCGCTACTCTCTTCTGCTACTGTCTAATGATCCACTTATTGAAAAAACTACCGTTAATTGAAAACCTTTCTTGTATGTATACTCTGCTGCCGCCGCCTAAGATAATAGAAAAACCTAATTAAAAACCTCTAACGCTCGTCTTTCTCCAATTGTCGCGTGTCTCCTCTAGTCTCCAATGGACCAACGCTCCTCTCTTCAATTAAAGACCTTTTGTTAATTCAAAACCTAAAGAAAATAACCAGCATGCCGCGTGTGTTGCTCTCCTTAAAAGCCTTTTGTTAATTCCCCCCTAAAACTCTGTTGCCGCTAGCTTTCTCTCCACCTTGTGTTGTGTCGTTTCTTTGGTTTAAATTGAAGCCAATTTTATGTTTTCTATAAAAAAAAATCAGAAAATAAAATAAATAATAAATTCAACGAAAATAAATAAATAAACCTAAAATTGCTACTAAAATGAACGAATGAATATACAAAATAAATACAAATATGACCTAAATATTTATATAAATTGGACCTAACAAGGGTCAATGATTGGGTCTATCACCTGCCGCATACGATCATTAAGGATTTTGGTGATGGTTTTGTACACGACATTCAAGCAAGCAATGGGATGGAACTCCCTAACTGTTGTAGCATTGGACGCCTTCGGTATTAAGGTGACTTTGCCACACCATTGTTACCATGCTCGAGCTTTAGCCTTGGCCCTTGGATAAATGAAGTTGGGAAAAAAGTGTGCTCTTGCGTTAGGCCTTTGTGTGAAAATTTTATGGTTTCTGCTTACTAATGTATAAGAACTCTCCAGGAGTTCGATTATTTGATGTTATGTAGAGATTTGAGATTTGCTTTTCATAAAAATATACAAAACCTCAAAATCGAAAAAAAAAATCCATAAATTACTTTTTATCATTTTTCTCGAAGCATATAACAGCTAACCTATTGGAATACATTCTTCCTCCATGAGAGAGCAGCAGTGTACAGTGCTGTACCAGCAGGCAGCGATATGGTACCAGATTAAACGCCATATCAACTGTCGCCTCATCCAACTTTCACAGGACCCCTGTTAACTGGTTTCTGAAAGACTCTTAAAACTGGTGTTCCATCACCATCATCGTTATCTGTCCTCCATGAACGATCCTTTATCCTCTGAGGCTTCTTATGGTGCTTATGTGATGCACTTTGCTTCTTCACTGTAACCTTCTTGGTTGTAAGCCCATTGGACAGGTCGAAAGAATTAAGGTCATCTAGGACATGCTCAAGTGCAGGTGCATCTTCATTTCTACTACCTGGTGGATTTTCATTATCAGATGGCTCCGACTCGTCCTCATAAAGCGAGCTGGATCCTGCATCATCTTCAACATTGCCTTCGTCACTGGAGGTTCCTGGAGGCAACTCATAGTGCGGTATTTTCCCATCTATGTAATCCTTCAAAATTTGACGGGCAGCTCTAGTTTCATCAGGCAGTCCACTGGATGCAACATATCCACGAGAAGCACAATAAGCCCTCAAGAATTCTGCTGGCAAAGGAGGCCTAGACTGTGGCTCATACGGCTTAGGTTTTGGTAGGGTAATTTTATAGACTTCTTCAATGACATGCCTTGGAACATGATTGGCGACAACCTGAACAGCTTCCCTGTGCTCAGTCATTCGGTCAATTGGCAAAACCCCTGAAGCAACCATCTCGAATCTTGAGCTTGAGAAAGATGGGAAGACTAATCCAGGACAGTCACATAAGGTTAGCTCCTTAGAAATTATCAGTGTCTGGAAATGTTTTGTTTTCCCTGGAGTTGAGGTGACTCCTGTCCGCTTCTGTCCTACCAAGGCATTGATTGTTGAGCTTTTGCCCACATTAGGATACCCAACAAACCCCACCACCACATTCTTAGGAGCTGGTTTCCCATGAACATTTCCACCAATCGACTGAACATCAGATGAGGCAGTGCCACAGGAGCCTGATTCCCTCATCTTGACAATCTCTTCTGCCTCCCATTGTAAACGAGCCAAAAGCTCATCTCTGCCATATATTTTTGTCCAAGGGTCATCCTGCTGAGTGCTTTGAGTCTTCCAGGAGTCATTCAGCATTTTCCCCTCCAGCACAGCAGAAGCAGCCCTTGCTGACCAGAATAAGAATAGAATCTCGTTATGGCGAAAATAGTCCGCCCATTTCTGCCTGTCATAGAAGGCATGAAATCAAAATTTTTAGAAGTTGAAGAGAATGAAGAAAGTTAATAGGAAGAATGGGGGCTCCATACAAGGGTCACTAACCTGACTGAGAAGGGTAAAAGATCTGCCTTGTTAACAAGGAGTAGCGTCTTTTTGTGCTCATCAATCTCTCTAGCATATGCCTAATTTGTCATAGGATCAAAGTTAACCATCACATTAAAGAATACATAAGGTAAAACAAGAAACACACTATACATTCAAGATTGACTAGAATATCATATGTAAGCCAACGAGGCATTTGTCAAATAATGTTATATAATCATTGATGAAATGGAAGGATATTGCCCTGATACTTGGATCGTGGATAATATATGTCCTCACATTTAGGACAGTAGATTTTAACAGTACTTGAACAAGGAATATCTGATTGACCAACTGGAAGGCAAGGTTGTCCTGGATGTATTCATCATCAACTTCACAGAAAAACTCATTTCCTCGCAAATTGCAGAACCATGAAATCCATGATGTGTCATCTCCATCAGAACCACTAACATCTGATTATTCACTGTCAGTTTCAGATTCTTCTGCAACTTGTTCAATTATGCCAGAATCAATAGGTAACATATACACACTAATTAACTTGTCAATTGCATTTCAAAGAAAGTGAAACAAAAAAAAACTCAATAGGTTTTAGGTTCTTCTGCAGCTTGTTCAATTATGCCAGAATCAATAGGTAACATATACACACTAATGAAGAAGGTAAATTTTATAACCAAAATTATAAACTGCAAAGGTATACAGAGTTGATAGCTCGTGATCCCTGTTCCCACTCCTAAACCAACAGAAGAAACCAATTTATATAAATGTAGAATGAAAAACAAAAACAAAACCAAAACCAAAACAACAGTTCACAAAGCCAAAATCATGTGATAAAAAACATAACCCGTTCAAGAGCTAGTTGATACCAGAAAAGCAGAACAGATCTTGCGTAAATTACACAATTCCTAAAGCAAGATTTTCACATTCATCAGCCAACATTCTTACTTAATAAAAACAACACATTTAAAATATTGGAATCAGATCCAAAAACACAACAAAAATTTGGAAAAAAGAAGAATAATTTGTACATGAAAGTATAAATTGCATATGCAAGTCCTCGTGATAAAATGAAGAAATTTTCAAAACCCATAAAGACCCAGAGCAACTTTATCCATATACTTTAGAGTGAAGAAGAGATTTTTCTTTAAAGCTGAAACTTAAAATGTTCGAGATCGTGGGAGTAAACGTGGATTGTTATTAACAAGAAACAGAGAGACCTAGAGTTGAACAAAATCATTCACTCGATATGAATGGATGTGGTGGAAATTTACACAGACCAATGACATGGGATTTGGTAAAATTTGAAACTTTTGTAGTTTTCTATCTGTATCTGAAGATTTCTAAGCACAACCCAGAAATGAAAATCTCATTAATTTGATCACTAATAGTACGAAGAAATGAAAATCTCGTCAATGAATCTCCTGTGGATTATCAGGAAAGAAACACAAAGATCTCAGGAAGAAATGAGAATCTCGTTAACGTGAAAAAAAAAGAGTAAAAATCAGTGGAAGAACATATGAAAAGCAAAGAAAATGGAGGGAGGAAGCAAAACCTTTCGGCGGTGGCGAGATTAGTGGAAACGTCGTCGGTGCAAGCAAATTGCAAGGCGGAGACAACCGCTTGCCTAGATTTTCCGTCGATGTCCATCGCGAATCTCACTGATTTGGTGGAACGCGACTCCCCCTTTGATAACCCATCATCCTGTCGCAGATCTGATTTCGCACCAGCAAAAGAAATCCACTTTAAGAGAAAATCTCGAAATCCCAATTCAAAAAATTGGACAAAAAGTAAAGATCATCCTCAACTGCCGCCGCCGCCGCCGCCGTCTGCTCTCTATCCGTTGCCTGCGTCTATGCCATCAACGGACCACCCAATTGACACCATCTATGGTATCCATGGAGCTATTCAAGTGTTCAGTCTCTGATGGTATCCACATAGCAATTCTCAAACTGTTTTGAGAGGAAGAAGATAAAAAGTTCTAGTTTCTAAAAAGTTCTTCCTTTTGAATAGAAAAAATCATAACAATTTTTTATTAAAATTAAATCTCTTCAATTATAATTAAAATCAAATTATAATTATAATTAATTTAATTTTAATAAAATCAAATATCTTATATTTGATCCTAAAATTTCTCAAACTTTATAATTAAGTCCAACTTAATTAAATTGATTTTTGTTTCACAAATTGCTCTTTTATGTGTGGCATATTAGGTTCCTAAAAAACTGGCAATGATTATAAATTATAATTCTAATTCACAAATAGAATTAGATAAATTAAAACTTCTTTTAATTTATCTATAATTCTCCAATTAAATAATTTATAATCATAATTTATGATTGACGTCTAACAACATATCACGATTACTCAAATATTAGGAATGTCAAAGTGATTGACTTAACATGTCCATGCATGGCTATAATGTATAATTTAATCCTTTTGTCATTGAATATTCTAATTGGACAGAATATGGATACAGTGTATACTATTATCATCCAATCATGTTCGTTCTTGCTAATTAGTAACTGATTTACAATTAAAATTTGAAAATTTTCTTTTCAAATATCAATTCACTCTGACCAGAGAATTCCTTAAATCATTAGTAATCAAGAACAGTAGAATATTCTCTCTAATTATTTTAGAGTGACGAATCATATATTGACTTACTTAACTATCTACATATAGTTCATTCTGTATCTAATTACTACCAACTGAATTATCCTAGGACGATTCATAAGTAGCATCAAATACAGTAATTCCCACACTAAATACCTTAGTAATCTCAAGTCTGAGGATCAATTATACAACCATCATTATGAGATAATCCATAGATACATAAGTAATATTCCATCCGAAATTCTCATAATGGGGTCAGTTCAGTGACTTATTCTCTAATAATTACCCACACATTTGTTTAAATATCTCTATACTTTAATTTATGAGACTAATTGCTTTCTTCATAAGAAATAAACATAATGTGTGCTAGTTTTACCGTATCAACAATATCCAGTCTTGATGAAACTACAATTAGGAATATTTTAGGAATAACACATAAGTATAAATTGAATCTTATAATTATGATCTCATCATAATTTCAATTACAAGATAATTATTCCAAGGATTTTATTTTTAGTATTAAAAATAAAATATTAATTAAATTAATACATAAAATAATAAAGCCTTTTCATTAATTCAAGATAATGTCATACATTAATTTGCATCCAATTAATTGGCTACAAAGGCATAAAGTAACAATACGACATTGTGATTCATGTTTTTGTCAAGAAGGTGTATTGGCAACACTTGAAGTATTTAGCTTTATTTTATGCAGAGGGTTGGCCGTCAGGATTTGGATCAATTAACAAAAAAAATGTGTTAAAAATTATAGAATTGGCGGTTTCAACTAATCGATAAGGATCTGTTTGCTTCTATATATACTTTTGGATTTTTATTTTTGTTTTTAAATTTAGTAAAAATTTCTGATTTTAGTTCAGTTTTTAAAAGTTATAAAAATTACAAAAAGTGATTTTTGTTTTATATTTTTATTTTTTATAATCTGATTTACTATCAACTAAATATATATTATTTAATTATTTAATTACTAACAAGAATTATGAATAATTTAAGTTAATATTATATATTTAATTAATTAAAATTATTTATTAATAAAATTATAAATAATTTCATTTTGCTTTTTAATTTTTTAATAAATATGATTAAATTTAAAACATGTTCAAAATATATAAATTTTGATTTAATCATCAAAATATATTTAAAATAGCTATTAATTTATAAATAAAATTTCATTTTTAAGTTAATTATTTCAGTAAAATAAAATAATTTTTATTGATAATTTAATAATTATTATATAAAAGATAAAAAGAAATTAAATTAATTAAAATAATTTATCTTTAAGTTTCATCTAATATATAATTATCATCAATAACAAAAAATTAAAAATACATTGACCAAACAGGTATTTATTTTTATTTGAAAGAAAATATAAAACTAAAAATTACAATAAAAATAGAAGTGGAACTTAGCCCTTAAGCAATCAATTAGTTAAAATATGTGCTAAAACTATTAATTGTAATAACTAATGTTTTTGTTTAACGACTATTTGAGTTCTTTTTCATATACATATTAAATTTATTTTCCTTTAACATTATGTATTAATTGTTAAAGTCAACGTTTAAATAAGATATTTAAAATCCAATACATTTATTAAAGTCTAATAAATTGTTTAACTAATTTTATAACTATTTATTTAAAAAAAATTAGAGCTGCTTCTTCTAAGGATTCACCACTTGTCAAACTCTACAGAAAGTAAAATATAAATTGAGTGCAGTGTATTAACGAGAAGAGAGACATTAGAGCCTGTCTTCTAATAATTACTAGAGAATCTGGCCAGATGGATGAAAGGGATGCAAGAAAACCCCATGTCCTGCTCTTCCTTCTTGGATCCCTAACTAACGAATCACTTACCCCACTCAGTTTACAGCCATGCAGCCAGTAGATAGAAGGGATGGCAGTACGGCATTAATTGAGACGCGTTCGCGGGTGCCTGTGTCCCCTCTTGCAGTGCACATGGCCCATGATTTCTTTTTGTTTTTTCTCGCTTCGGCCCAGGTCAATTTTTGTCCAATTTATTGCCTTCAACCCATTTGAGGTGCATTGTTCACTATGAAGTTCATTGTTAATTTTATAAGAATTTATTAATTTATAAAAATTTATTAATTGATTAATTAATTAATTAATTTGTTTTAACAATAAAAATTGTTAACGTAAATGGAACGAAAATGTTAGAATATATTTTATATATTCTTTATTTGATTTTGGCATTTTTAAATTGGACATATAAAAGATAGAGTTTGTATTTTATTAGTAGTCCATGTAAGAGACAACTTCCTTAAGCCTTTTATCGTTCAAGCTAGCAAGATAAGATGGGCAGTTCCTCTTCTAATGACCGTTGACTTCGTAATGAAAACATGTGCCCTTGTCATTACTCTTCTTCTTGACAGCTCGTTTGGCTTTTACTACATTAGTATAAGCCTTCTGTTTCTTGTTATTATTCTTCTTAAAACCCTTTTTCTTGCTTTTAGAAGAACTGACAACAAGTACAAAACTGGGTTCCTTCTTAAAGCACCCTTCTACAGTCTTAAGCATGTTCAATAGTTCAGGCAATGTCATGTCCTTCTGATTCGTGTTGAGGTTCATGACGAACTGTGAAAAGCTCGAACTCAGAGACTGCAGCACCAGATCAACGCTTAACTGGTGATCCATGAAAAAACCTAATTGGGCCAATTTTTCAATATGCATAATCATCTTCATCATATGAAGGTTGACTGAAGATCCTTCTGTCATCTTGCATTGAAACAGTGCTTTGGAGATTTGATATCTCTCCACCCTACTTTATGCACCAAATAACTCCTTAGGCTCTGTTTGGTTTGAGGGTTAATAATGGGATGGGATGGAACGTAACACATTTCTATCGTTTGTTTGAAGGTTTCATAACGGAATGAAATGGACTGGGATGGAAGCCGAGAGTTTCATGTTACGTTCCATTCCATCTTAAACAGTGAAAATAAGAAACCTCCGATTCGGGGGGTTTAGGATGGAACGTAACCTAATAAATACACACTACCTAATATACCCTCAGTAATCTTTCGTATTATCATTATTTATCCTTACAAATAACAACTAATATTGGCGGGAACACAATATCCATTGTAGCAGTTGAAGAGAGTTGGCAGGGGACCATTGTAGCAGTCGAGAAGCGTGTTTGGAAGAGCATCGTTGCTTCAGCTTCAGGTAAATATTCTTCTTTCTGGGTTGCAATTGTTGTGCCGCTAAATTTGGTTAGACTGCCGGAAAAAAGAGTTTGGATTTTTATGCAATATGAGATAGTTCCAAGTGACTGTCCATTGTTTTCAAAGTACATGTCGGTGTAGCAAGAGCTTCTTGAACTGGGTTTTTTCAAGTTTGCAAGTAATGCTTTTGTTTTTAAAAAATCCCTAATTTCCGTCCCTCCTTTTCGTCTGGAATTATGAGTGTTTTGACCTTTCTTGTGAAATGTTGTTGCTACTTTCTATATTCATTTCAGTAGTTAGAGAAGTGATTTGGGTGTTGTATGCTTTTGATTGTTGAGTGTTGAGGTTGAAAATCAAGAAGCAACTTGAGAATTGTACTATTCACTCATGAGTCGTATGTCCTCTCTTAACTTAGTTCTCTTCATCTTTGGCTCTTTGCCCTTTTTAAAAGAATTTTTGGGTATGCCACTTGCGTTTCCTTTTCTTCTAACCGTTTGTGGTGTAGAAGTCATTAGAAAGCTTGGTGAAGTTTTGGCTCATAAGGGAGTTGGCTTACAATATCTAGTATTATAAAACAAAAACTAGGATAAATTTAATATTTTGCTAATTCAGTATATTCTAAACATTTATCTTTGTTATAATTTGCAAGAAAAGAAAGGGGATACAAATTGATTGTTTTGTATTCTTGTAGGAATATATGGAAACAATCTATCATTTTCGTTAGTTCTATGAGATAAATTGTTTAAACATAGTTGAAATCTTGAGTACTAATTCTCTCAAAAGTCGTAAAAGTTAATTATATTTCAGAACTGAAAATGGCTGTTAGAAAACACTAAATCTATATATTTAGCCACCAAATACATTTGTATGACATGTTAGAAAGTACTTTTTAACTTTTCCACAAACATTGTAGTTCCACACGGACTGGCTATGAGTTTATGTAGTTGTTTCCACTCCTTTAATGAAAGGGCAAAAGAGAAGGAAAGTATTTAGTCAAAGTTTGAGTCTTTATGTAGGAGAGAGGTACTAAGAATCTGCATTGTTGATGAAAGTTGAGATCTTGATGTGAAGTCCAGCAGGCTTCTCTGGTTGAATGTCAAAGCTTGTTCAATTTGTTCGTGGTTTATGTCTTCCATTTAATTATTTGACACCATTGTAAACATAAGTTTCGTTTGGTAAATCCCAGTGTTTGTTGCTGGAAGCATAATCAATTCCGTGAAGCTCTTCTACAAACTTTGGCCTATTGCCAGGTAAAATCTTGAAATATAGAGCTCTCTTGAAGATTTCAATTAAAATGTGAGATTTTGGTTCAAATTTTACAACTTTATGATGCTGCTTTTGCCAACTTTAGTATTACATTGAAACCATTTGCTTCTTATAGGCTTAAGAATATATGTCATATGTTACATATAGGCATTTAACAGGTGAGGGTTAAATGCTTGAGAATATATGTCATCTGTTACATATAGGCATTTAACAGACGAGGGTTATAATATATACATAAGCATTTGATAGATGAGGTTTATAATATATATATATATAAACTTCATCTGTTAAATGCTTGAGAATATACCTCATCTGTTATATATAGGCATTTAACATATGAGGTTTATAATATATATATATAAGCATTTAACAGATGAGGGTTATAAAATATACATAAGCATTTAAGAGATGAGGTTTATATT
>JANZLH020000147.1:252001-264728 GCA_026770325.2 Erythroxylum fimbriatum | reverse complement strand
AAATCCAAGACAAACTCAACACTTCAATCCTGTTGTTACTCTCTCCCTCTGTCTCTCTCTTAGTTCTGAGAATTTAAGATTTAAGAGAGAGATGAAATGCAGCCATAGTCACACACACTTCTAAAGCAAGAGACCAAACAGAGGCAGAGAAAGGGTGAAAGACAGAGAGAGTTTTCCTTAGATTTTAGGAAAAGTGATTTCAGTTTGGTAATAAGGAAGTGTGTACAAGACAAACGGTTTGTTTATTTCCAGATAAAAGAAATTGAGCATAAAAAGGTAAAAGGAATCTTTCTCTCAAATATCTTCCACATGGGTAAGAGTTAGAGTTGATATTATTAATAATTATTTTTAATAAATTTGTACAAAATTGATGCCAGCGGGGCCTAGCCTACGCTTTTGACGCGCGTTTCCTTTTACTCGTTTCCCATCCCACTGTTTACTCGTTTTTTCACCCAAGCTTTCGCTGCTGTCTTAATTTTTTCCCCTTCCCCTTTTGTACGTTTGTTGCCAATAAATAGTTTGCTATGATAAGAAGATTTGAGGATATTGTAATATTATCCATAAAACTTGTTCTTCTTTCTTATCACTTATCTGATCTACAGTTTTCTCAAAATTTAACGAATCAAAGGATCCGTATGCTTACGAATGATATAAGTTACTGCAAGAAACCTTAACTTTTATATATAGTTTTCATATCAAATTTCTCTATCATAAGTTTAATATGGATTCGATTCATACTAATTGGGATTCTTTTTTTTTCTGAAATTCAACACATTGATTTAGATTTTTATTGAATTACTTTATTATCTTTGTCTTAATCA
This sequence comes from Erythroxylum fimbriatum, assembly GCA_026770325.2. Taxonomy (NCBI): domain Eukaryota; kingdom Viridiplantae; phylum Streptophyta; class Magnoliopsida; order Malpighiales; family Erythroxylaceae; genus Erythroxylum; species Erythroxylum fimbriatum. Next base: position 263,907 of record JANZLH020000147.1, on the reverse strand, counting down.
AAATAAGTAACTTAACCAATAAATTATTAAAATTTCAAGAAACAATTAATAATCGCCTAAATTTACAAGGAAGGACAAAATTATCCAATCCCAACAGGAATCAGACAATGGCATAAAAAAGACAAAACTTATTTGCTTCAACTAATTATTTATGACACGTACTTATTTGTTTATTTATTTATTTTTGGCATGTTTCCTCCATGCATTTGGTGAGATTTCTTCCTTGGTCTAATCAGACCCGCTGCCATTGTTTCCTCTTATTCTAGAATAGCTAATGCCTTGGCCCAGCTGGCTTTGTAGACTTCTGACCCTGACTCTAATCCAACTGCTGCAACCAACTCACAACATTTTGGAGCTTTTTTAAGTAAACTCCAAAATTATTTTGAGTATTTCTTTTTAACTTTTTGCTAACCAAGATAAACAGCCCAAAACAGGCCAGTAATATTAAAAGAATTTCCTAATAAATTAAAATAGCAAAGTTTGCGTATAATTTAATTTCAACGTGTAGCTGTGCTATTGGGTCCGGCGCTGTGGCTGTCACTCTAAGCAAGAAAAGGAAAAGGCCAGCTGGAATCCAACAGCAAATATCACAGAATAGGGTTGGACGTTTTCCCCAATCTGAAAATGCCCCCACCTGCCATTATATAAAGAAACGATGAAAGTCGTTTTGGATAATACCATTAAATAAAGCAGAATCAGTTTCATGGCGTCCCCCATAAGCTATTTTGACAACAAAAATGATGTGAAATGCGTTTATTTTAGCTGGTGTTTTCAACCGTCTCTCTTAGCCGCGGAAGTTTTTGGCTCGGTTGTTCTAGCAGGCATTAGGCAACGGACACTACATTAAAAGCCGTTGGGATGATAATGAATTGGTCAACGAAAGCTCAATTGACATTCCCTCAAACGCACTATCGTTGCAGAAAGTTCGTCTATGTTAAACGTGCCGGAGAATCCGGACATGTAATAAGAAGAATACATAATGAGAGATATTCGAGAAAGAAAAGGTTTTTACGCGTAGAGCTTCCGCGGTGGGAAGTAGGGAAGCATTACCCCGCCCTTGTTATTATAATACAATACGATAAACAATTACTTTTTGAATTTTTCATTGTGCCTGCCTTAAGATGCTAAAGGAGTCCCTGCTTTTTACCTTCTGCTCTCTCCTATTCAAAATAAGTGTCGTCTTTAAAAAATACACATTTATTAAGAAAGTTAATAAAATGTCTAATATACTCTTATTAATTACATGTTAAAGTGCCTTAAAAATATAATCTGTGTTATTAAGATGTGAGAGAAATTAAAGGGTAATTTTGGAGGTAAAATCATAAATATGCATAAAAAGTCACAAACGACACTTATTTTAAATAATTAAAATTTCTCTAAAACAACACTTATTTTAAATAAGAGGGAGTATTTATTAGCCAAGTTTCTACGACAGCTAGAATGGGAAGGATCTGTCAATTTGTCGGGGTTGAAGGGTTTTTGATTTGATGATTTGTTTACTTATCAGATATTGAAGCTTTGAAAGGAATAAAGAAGTTGGTGAGTGGGGGACCAATGGGGCCATTTGGAGCTCATCAACTCACATGGGGATTGAGAGGGTCTCTTGAAATTTTCAATGTTCAAGAAGTCATAATTAGTGCCACGACATTCGGCTCAATCCCAGATATCCCCCACAGTCCTATGCTCTCATTAGAATATGTGGGAAGCACGGTTTGGAGTCCATAATGTTTTCCCCATTGCTTTCTTTTGCAAGACTTGTTTAATGCCAAATCAAAAAACTTACATCATTGTTAGGATAGTAGTTCCTATTAGATTTAAAACTACTGTTATCTTTCAATCAAATCTTCTATTACTTAAATTTGATTTTTAGAAATCAATTATACTCTCATGATCATAGAAACACTTGTCCTCCTCTAAGTGTTCTGCGATAAGTTGTTATCATTTACATTGCATGTGATCACACTTGACTGATATTTTGTATTGTAAAACATTCTTAAAAGTATTTTCATTTTCAATTGGAAAACAAATAATCTAATAGGTATATATATATAATCTAATAGGTAGATTTATGATGTAGAGCAATATATCGATTTAATATATATATATTTGAAAATACTAATCTTTTTTTTCTATCTTTTGTCTTTATTCTATTAATCTTAAAACACTTTTTTATTGTTGAATTGTGTTTTTAAATTTCAAGTATCATTTTTAAAAATTGGCATTGACTAAATTCCACATCCTAATTTAAATGTATTAAATATCATTATTGGACCAACTGTAGTTCATAGTTTTAATGATAATAAAATGTTTCATTATTACTACTATAAATTTTGGTGATATTAGTACTTTAATCTATCAAAGAATAAAGCAATACGTGAAATATTAAGTTCAATAAAGTATTAAAGTGAAAAAAAGCAATTTAATAAATTGTGAAATTAAAAGATGAACAAAATGAGAAAACTAAAGCATAAATACAATTTAAGAGAACTTAAATCCAAATCAAGTCAAGTGTGTTAAGTCAAAATGACTTTACATATTTAATAATTTTGATGACAAACAAATAGATGACGCGAAAATCAGACGGAAGCTTAGAAGAAAAGCAGACGAAAGCATAGTACGCAAAAATCAGACAATACAGACGCAGAAAATCAGACGGAACAAAAAGCAAACGGAAGCTTAGAAGAAAAGCAGACGAAAGCATAGTAAAATACAGACGCAAAAATCAGACGAAAGCTTAAAAGAAAAGCAGACGGAGTAAAAAGCAGACGGAAGCCTTGTAAACATCAGACAGAACAAAAAGCAGACGGGAGCTTAACTAAAAGCAGACGAAAGCAAAAAGAAGACGAGAGTGTCAGTCTGAGTTGGTTATAGAAGTCAACTGGATAACCATTTCTTTAAAGATTCAAAAAGCAGTTATCAAGAAGCAGTTGAAGACGAAGACTATAAATAAGAAGTCGAAGACTACAGAAGAGTAACAAGAGAGATACATATACGCATACATACAGACACACAGAGATTATTGTGCGATTATTGCTAGAGCGATATTGTTTTGTAACAAGTCGTATATACTGTTCAAATTTGAAAGTGCTACAGATAGCCTGAAGAGGCTAAGTGTAAAAGAATACTGAGTGTAAAGAGACCTGAAGAGGCTCAGCGAAAAGAATACTTGTAAACATTTGAGAATTAGTGAAATCTCAGAAGGTTATCTAGAGAAGGTCTAGGCTAGGCTTATATTAGAACGATGAATAAGGTTTTCATTACTAATAGAATTTGGAAGCTCTTTAAAGATCATAAATCATTATGGAGGCTCATATTAAACAAATACTCAACCTTAAAGATGTCATTAGGGATAAGGTAAAGTGTATTATAGACAATGGAAAAATAACCTTGTTTTGATTGGATAATTGACATCCTTTAGATCCTCTTTAAAGGTTCTTAAACTTAATATTTGTGGCTAATGTTTTACCATAGTTAAATGAAGTGCAATGATGTTGACCCACTTAGGAAGATACCCTACTGACATATATATCAGTTTGAATCAAACCTAAGAAGCTAAAACAAATGTATGATGGAATTGATCTAATGATTATAAAGAATCAATAACCAAATTAATACATAATTTGAATGTAACAAAAAATTCGTTGATAAGTTTAAAGCTTTATAAAGAACAAAGGAAAGAAGCTTTCAAAGAACAAATATCTCAAGCAAAGGAAACATGCCAAAAATAAGAATCATAAAAATTTAGGATTTTGATTCAGCATAATCATAGGCCAAGTCAAGTTGGTTATGGATAATTTAATGATATTGTTTATGACTTGACATTCTCCCATGACTAATACTATGATTTTTTCCATGATAGTAAAGTTATGAACAATCTGAGATACATCAATGCCTGAGACCATGGATCCTTCTATAAATTTGTGAAATTGGACATAGTCTTAACCACATTCTTGTTGAAGATTGTGTTCAATTAAGGATAAGTGTTTGCCTTTAAACTTCCTTTAACTCTAGCTCTTATGATTGTCCCAAGCTTGTATGGAATGGATCTCTTATTTTAATCTGGTCATGCTCACATTATATCCCCACTCTTTAAAGGTTTGTCTTTAAATCTTCAACTACATTAAAAGGAAAGTAAGCATATTTGTAAAAAATAAAGTACGATGATTAATTGGTTATTATAAAGAACCCTTCTGCTATTCTTCCTTTTATTTTTGTTCATTCTTCTTCTCTTCAATCTCTCTTTTCAATCACAATTTGTCTTCTTATAACTACTTAGGTGTTAAAGGTACAATAGTAATGAATTTATTGTTTATAACAAATGAATACCTATTTGCAATGCCAACTTTTATGGCCCTTCTATCGAATTTCCAAGGTTTAGTAGGCATAGGCACCATAACACGTAACATTCTATCATAGTATCTACCACCTAAGAAAGAAATAAACACTTGTTTAATGACATTAACCTCACCACATTCAATTAGTCATTGAAGATTGTATGGTTTTGTATGCTTCACAGTAGGCAAACTCAATTTCTTTACAAAGATAATGCTAACTATATTAGTATGAGTCCCTTCAACAATATTCATAATACTTACCTTGTTATAACTGTAACATCTAGTATAGATTTTTTTCCTTTGTGGATCTAGATCATTCTCTTCAATTTAAAGATTTAATGGTCTTATAGTAATAAACATCTTGCCTTCAACGGTGTACTTAACACCTTTATCACTAACATCTTTAAATATTGGCTTAGATTCATTTTCTTTAAAATCATTTTCATTTTTCACCCCTCCATCATCCTTCATGATGATAAACCTCTTCTTTGGTTATTGGGATGTGATATAACATATTCCTAAATAATTAAAAATATTTAATACATCTATTTTGGAAGGGTTTTTACACGTGCTTTAATTATAGACATCATCTTGCTTCAAAAGAATCTCTATCAACCTTTTTCCAACCAATAATCCAAAAATCACTAGTACTAGTGGAGTACTTAGATATTCTTTAGTGTTTCATATAGCTACATGCACCATCTCTTCCAACTTTAAATAATGTTAAACTCTACTATATTAGTCATAACTTTATTCATCATACTTAAGAATCTTATTGTAGTCATTTTTCTATCCTCCTCTACATTTTCTTATATTATTACTACTTCCAACTCCTTATGATATTCTTTCACACTCTTTGATATTTGGGTAAGAATTTGTAACCTATGATACAAATACATGCAATAATGATTTGGAAAAAAAATCTTTTCCTTGTAAAAGCCTTTAATATTTGGAAAAAAATCTTTTCCTCGTAAGAGCCTTTAATTTATTCCAAGTCATTTATGATTTCTTCTCATATTAGTAATTATTTGATCCCACTAAATTATTTTATAATCATTAAATTCTACTACTGCCAGCTTTATCTTCTTCTCCTTTAAGTAACTACGGAATTCAAAGATCAATTATATTTGTATCTCTTACTCTAAAAAAGCTTTAGGATCATTTCTATACTTAAGAAGAATTTATTTTCTCCTTCTCGAACTTATGTTCCCTCTTGTGCTACCAGTTATGCCTAACTCCTCTTTGAGTCCTAAACCTACCACTTCAACCTCTAAGGCTAAATCAAGGCCATTAGCTCTAAGTGCATCATTATTCTTATTAGCCTCTTATAGAACTATTAAGTTATGCCTAGTATACCTCCCATCATTATAAACTCAGTGATGTCATCTCCCTTTTAATTCAAAATTTTACTGTAATTGCTTCTCCACCATATCATTAACCTTAACATACATCATATTCATTATCTTAACTTGTTATTGCATAGCCTATATAAAGGAAGAGTTCTCTTTCTTCTCCTTCATGATGAAATTCCTTTTGAAGATATATTTAATATCTTGTAAGAAAAGCTAGTAAAAATATTTTCCTTATACACTCTCTCATGTATTTACTCTCAAGGATGACAAACTACTCATATTTTTTTCCCTTCATAAGTTATTTAAAGAACTAAACAAACTCAACTAAGAATTTAACATTATGAAATTTTAAAAAAAAAACCCAAGAAGTATTGGTCAATATGAGAAAAATAACTCACAAGTTAAGCAAATAATATGGAAATTAAGTAAAACACAAAAGGTTAGAAAGAATTTGAAATTATATTTGGAAATGATTTCTTAAAGTAACAGTTCTTTCATTATTTTATTTTTTTCTTTTTATAACCATATGAAAAATTTATAGGAATGGAAAAAGAAAGGAATTGAAAAAAGAGGAAATCCTAACACAAAAGTGGAGATAGGCAAACCGTAAAAATAAAAAGATAATGGAATTTAATTTTTTATCCAAACTTTAAAAATAAGTAAACTACGTAAGAAAAAAAAGAATTATAAGGAATACAATTTTCTCTGCCTTTTTTTAGCAATATAACATAATTTGAACAATAAAAAATGAAAAGGATAGCCTCACCTAATTTAGAATTAAGCTCTGATACCAACTGATATGAACCTATCTAGGAATATACCCTAAAGACCATAAACATGTTTGAATCAAGCCTAAGAAACCTAAATTAAATGTATAAAAGAATTAACTTAGATGCTATAAAGAACCAAATTCAAAGTATATAAATGTTAAACAAAAGGAATTCTTTGATAACTCTAAACTTTATGAAGAACAAGGCAAAGAAGCTTCGAAGTTCTCAAAAAATAAATATCTCAAAACTGTCTCAGATTGAAAGAATGTTGCCTTAAATACAAAAAAAAATTTAAAAATGAGAATTTTAATTCAGCATAGCCTGGGACATGACCATGGATTAGGCTATGTTGGTTACAAATATGTTAATGCTAATGACTGTAATCTAAGACATGCCCATACTAAGACTGTGGATCTTCTTATAATTATGTTAAGTTTGGCATAGTCTAAGGCATAATCGTGCTTGAAATTATGGCTTCACTTGTAACTTTGTCAAGTTAGACATGATTTGGGTCACATTTATACTGAAGATTATCTTCAATAAAAGATAAATATTTGCCTCCAAAATTTCTTTAACTCTAGCTCTTATGATTGCTGCAAGCATACATACAATAGATTCCTTATTTTGGGTTAGTTATGCTTGCATTAGGAAGCTGATGTGTGCTTAATTGATTATACATGTACTTTATAACACTTAGTGATTAATGTTATGAAATACTTAAGATACTCATTTTGGTTCATATTTGGTTTTAGGTATAAGTTGGAAGAAGAAGAGCTAAAATGAGTTAAAAGCACATTCTTTGAGACATCCTCTTGACGCTCAAACTCATTTGTCTTTATGGAATAGGAAGGAGATGGATTAGGATGAATATAGGACAATAAAATGCAAGAAAATGAAGAATTCAACATGAACTGCAAGATGCATAGCTATGTGTAATCACGAAGTAAGTATTTTTGTGAGATACAATTTCATGCACAACTATGCGTCCAACTGTGCATCTTCCTAAAAACCTAATTTTTGCTATAAATAGACATTTAAGCAGCCAAACATAACATCAATCATTTTTGGAACATGAAAGGAAGCATAACACTTACTTCTTTGAGATCCATGGAGGAATAATCCTTCTTCCTTTCTCTTCGAAGGGGAAATCGAAGCCAAGGATCACAATTTTGCATCTCTTCATTGTGTATTGTTGACTCTCTCTCTCTCTTTGGAGATTGTTTATGTTATTTTTTGCTTATTGATTTGGGTATTTCTATAAGAATGATTTGAATGCTTTTCATAGGATTTTTTTAATATAAACCCTTTGCCAGAATCTTTAATAGAATACATAATAATTATGCTTTCGATTTATCTGTGGTAAACTAATGGTGTTAAATGATTAGGGAGAACGTAACATAGGTTAAATAACCCAAGCTTGTGTGGTTGTTGTCTAGATTAATCTGTTTTCCTGGTTTGTATTGTGGCTTTCCTACTAAATCTAGAGAGCTTATTCTAGGTTGTTCGATATCTAGGTTTAGTGAAAGAGCTTATTTTTATTAAACAAGATCTAAGAGGGAACAACCTCTTTATTAGTTAGAGGTAAGATGTGTACTACTGGACCTCTCCAAATCCCGCGTCTTAGCAAGATTTCTACTGGGTGTTGTTGTTGTTGTTGTTGATGTTGTAAGATCTAAGGGAAAACCGGAGTTAACAAAGCTTATTGTTATCCTACGATTAATAGTTTCTGAGATAGGTGGGAAAACAATAAGACAATGAAGTATGTTTATTTGTGTGTAGGCCGAGATTGAACCTAGAACCAAAATTTAAACACATTCATCAATTTTATCAATATTCAATTGTTTGAATTGATTTGTTTTCATTAATTTAATTTTAATTTATTTTCTTGATTACATCCAACCAAACCCCTTATATCCCAAACACCGATTGTTTTCATTATAAAAGCTTCATGTATACTCCCTATGGATACAATCCCTACTCATTACTACTGTAAATCTTAATGTGCAAAGTTAGGTTTTATTTTCTGGTGCATTTTACATGCATCAAAAGCTATCATATAAGGTTAATCTTAGAATTGACCTATGAAACTCCTAACTTATTCTCCCAACTCAACCATAGTGGAATTGGCTATTTGTTGAGGCCCCTCTCTCTCAAATTCACTAATAAGTCATATATAGAAATATAAATTGGGTTATCACTACACAATCTCTTGGCAAAACTTGGTTTGGTTACATAACAATCTCCCAAAATCCTCTTTCATTCTTTTGTCAACTATTAAACAAAGGCTTTAAACCAAATATAGAATCAAGTTAATGATTTAACATGTCACAATTTTTTTTTAACTATCAGTATTCATCTTTGTTATGGAACAAAATTTAGATTATATGTAATATATAGTCTTAAGCAATTCAATAGTTTAACATTATGGATGGATAGGTAAGGTTCATCTTAACACTAAGGGTGACTTTACTTTATTTAAGATATCTCTTATTGACACCACATTACATGATATGTATGAAATATGCAAATATTTTGCCAAATATTTTACTATATCTTCTATGCAAAATACCATAATTTGATTGATTTTATATTGTGTCTTAGGTAATTATAGAGAATATCACTAAGAAATAAAATTAACCAAGAATAGGAGGAGGTATAAGAAAGATTATAAAGAAAATGCAATTTTGGCTTAAATAGATTAACATATGCCCATGTGCCAAAGCATGTTCCACATTGAACAGAAATAAATGGTTGAAAGATTAAACACATCTATGTGCTAAGGCATGTTCTCTAATAGAAATTTGGTGAACAAGAACAACCATTTATATAACCAATTGAAAGCTTATATGGTGGTGAGAGCTCGTGTGGCATGATGAGAAGAAATAATGTTAAACATAGTCTTGAATACAAGTGTGTTAAAACTCGTGTTTTGTTGGACCCCGAATTCTGGAGCCCAACGACCTTAGACATGAGCCTTGCTGAAAACCCTAACTTTAAGTTTCTAGTTCATTTTAAAGCAAGAAACACTTCAATTGGAGTTGTATAGCTCAAGATATGCATTAAATACCAAGCAGTGTACATACTCCAATCCTTCTCTCCTAACCAACAGCTTACTTGCATTAGAGCAAATTTCCTCAATTCAATTCCAAATGTTACCAAATTTTTAGAGTAAGAAGGTATGTATCTTAGGAAACTAATGGTTCAAGAATTACTTCAATTGGAGGTCGAATGAGGGAGTTATGCCCTAAACAATGGATCATGCTCACTCCCGAAATCAACTTTAACCTTTCTTGGCGCGAAAGTCATAACTTTTAACCTAGATGTCGGATTGAGTTCGTTTTTATGCCATTGGAAAGAAGACATTTAGGGCCATAACTTTCATGAAGAACAAAAATCCAAATTTGAACGTTAAGGGGCTCAAAATCCGTGTGAGCTACGGGTGAAAAATGGCACCCTCCTTCAGAAAAATACACGGCCCGTGTGAATTTTACACGGTCCGTGTGAATTTTACACAGGCCGTGTGAAATCACACGGTCTGCCCGTGTGAGCTACGGGTGAAAAATGACACCCTCCTTCAGACAAATACACGGCTCGTGTGAATTTTACACGGGTCGTGTGAATTCACACGGTTAGCCCGTGTACCATTCGGGTGAAAATGACACTCCCTCACCCGAAAAGCACGGACCGTGTGAATTCACACGGTCTAGCCGTGTAACCCTCGGGTAACATTTCCTGCACGACATCCTTTACTAAAACGACCATATCTCTCAACTCCGACATCGAAAACTCACAAACTTAGTACCGTTGGAAAGATAAAAGGACAAGCTACAACTTCTATGAAGACAACTTGTCCAAATTCATCCTAGATCAATGCATAAATCTCCCTCAAAGTTGGAGTACAAAAATCCTACCCCAAAGAAAACTTAGAATTTGCAATGCAACACCATGAAATGCCATAAATCATCATAATGCTTAAATATTTCATTCATATCAAATGATGGGTTCTACAATGCTTTAGGGGGCATTTCAAGCCACTACATCATAAACCAAAATACAATCTTAACAAAATAACTTTTTCCCCAAAATGCATCTAAAGCATTGAGTTACAAAAGATCTTGAAAATACAAAGTAAAACAACTTCGGAGCAATGCCTTTATGCCAATCACTCGATCTCGTGCCCTTCACCTGGAGATGGGACGGGATAGGAGGGGGTGAGCTTGCGCTCGTGGGTAACACGTTTATATTTATGGTAATAAGCAAAAACCATTGCAATATTCAGGATTTTAACAATCTCTCAAAACATCCATAAAACATACATTTCATAACTTCATCAAACCAAACACAATTCTCATGAATCAAGCATTTTTCAATCTTGTCAATACAAGTAACACACAAACACATCACAATTGGCTTGGTAAGTCCACAATTCATGACGAACTACACAATTCCATAAAATGGCCTTGTGTAGTTGTAAATGTGAGGAGTCCTAAAAGGAACTCTGTGCCTCTTGCGGGCAGGCGGGATAAGCCTAATCATGGTCGACGTGCACGTGACATTTTCTTGGGTGGACTTGACCTAACCCACATAACATGAAATCCATGCAATAAAACTGGATTTTCTTGCCCAATTGGCATATTATTGAAAAACAGGTTTTCATGCATAAGTCATATTCCACAATCACATTCTCAAACCAAACAGTAAAATCCATGTTCATTTAATTCAATTCAACTCAACCATTATCACAATTTCACCAAATGGCATTTACTGCCAAAATTCTCACACATTCACCATCATAGAACAATTCCCAAGCATTTAAAGCATAATCAACTCTCACTTTAAAAAGTAGTTGGAAAGCCATTAATTACATTAGTTGAATAGCATTTGTAACTTATTAACATAAATATAAAAATGTAACCCACCTTTTATCCTTGCTTAAATTCTTGTTCAATGGGGTTCCTCCACTTGCTCTTCTTCTCTTCCTTGCCCTTCTTGAGTTTCTTCAACCAACATAAAAATTCCCAATTAATAGGACTTAAATTGGAAAACCAAACTAACCCAATACACAAAATTAATGGTAGAAACACTATACCCATCTATTTCTTAAGCTTTTCTAACCAAAACCCATCCAAAAGCTAAACTTAAAACCATAACTTACCTTGAAATTTTCTTTCAATCAAGGAGTTTCTTGTATCAAATTGTAGCTTGGACCTTCCTCCACCTTTTCCTTCTTGGATTTTCTTCAAACACCTCCTTGATCACTTAGAAACTCAAACCCTAGCTTTATTTCTTTTTTCTTCTTCTTTCCTTCCCCTCCCACGACTCTCTCTCTCTTCTTTCCCTCTCAATTTCGTCCACTCCTCCCTCTTCTCATACAAGCCAACTTATTTCCTTCTCTTTTTATACCTCATTAAGGCCCAAAGGCCCATTAGACATTTAATGAGAAAGCCTTG
>JANZLH020000147.1:235735-246003 GCA_026770325.2 Erythroxylum fimbriatum | reverse complement strand
TATATAAAACAAAAATTTTAAACCAACAATTAAACACAATTAACCAATTTAAGCAATTAAAACATAAATAACCAATTCAACAAGTTAAACAAATAAGACAAGGTCTAACAAGTTTACTTGCATAACTGAATCCCTTGTGAAGTTCATTATGCGTATTAGGCCACTGTCTATTACATCTTCAATTGAAGAAGTCCTACCCTGGCTTAGAAGACAAGTTTCAAGACTACCAGTTCCTGATGATTTAGATCTTCCAGAACCCAACCTATCTTGACAACCTCCTACTTTAGAGATCATTGAAGCATGTGTTCCATCTTTAGATGCATATAACACTACAATTGCTTTTGAAGAAGAACAACCGAAGGATGAGGACCGACCAACCTCATCATTTGACTTACAAGCATAAGTAATTCAACTATGCAAAGAAGTCAAGGAGATAAAGGAGATGGTGAAAGATTGAAGAAGACAGAATGAAGATCTGTTCTTATTTCTCATTTGTACATTTTTCCATCTTATTTGTATGATTATTTGTTATCATCAAAAAGGGGGAGATTGTTAAGTCAAAATGACTTTACATAAATGATTTTGATGAAGTACAAATAATAATGCAAAGCAGACGGAAGCCAAAATGAAAAGTACACGGAAGCTAAAATGAAAAGCAGACGGAAGCAAAAATGAAAAGCAGACGAAAGCAAAATGAAAAACAGACGGAAGCTAAAATGAAAAGCATACGGAAGCAAATGAAAAGCAGACAGAAGCTAAATGAAAAGCAGAAGGAAGCTAAATTGAAAAGCAAACGGAAGCGAAAGCAAAAAAGTAGACGAAAGAAACCAGACGATATAAAAAGCAGACGAAGAAAAGAAGACGGAAGCAAAGCACCTCAAATCACGAATAAGTCTGAGTTAGTTACAGAACTCAACTGAATAACCGTTTCTTGAAAGAAGCAAGAAACAAGAATCAAGAAGCAGTTGAAGACAAAGACTATAAATATGAGTCGGAGTCGAAGATTGCAGAAGTTACTAAAGTTAGCGAAATTAAAGAGCTTAGCAATACTTGAGAGAAACTATTGTGCGAAAAATATAGAGCTATTTTTCTATAACAAATCTTGAAAAACCTTTCAGTTGAAAGTAAAGCAGATAGTCTGCAGAGGCTAAGTGTGAAAGAATACTGATTGTAAGAGACCTGAAGAGGCTCGGAAACAAAGAATACTTGTAACGTTTTGAGAGATAGTGAAATCTGAGAAAGATATCTGAGGACTGGACGTAGCCCACAGTTTGGGGTGAACTAGTATAAAAATTGCTGTGTCAACATCTCTCAACTCTCAATCTCTCTCTTAACTCTCAATTTTCGATCTTACTATTTTTACACAAGTTTTCGAAATACTTTACAACTTTGATTTTCAGTAGTTTTTGTGAAAATAACAAGGTTCTTTTAACGAATTCTTTTACGAAGGGGTTTAACGAAAAAGAATACACAATTCAACCCCCTTCTTGTGCATTTGTATATCGTATAATAAGTCTTGTATTAACGTGTGATTCACTTCACTTTGAAAAGAGCTTGATCAATAAGAAAAATATTGTGTGGTTTCTTTTTATGGTTTCTCTCTTTGATCTCCCTCTCCTAAAAGCTTAATTCTTGAATAATGTAGTCTTGGTCATACAGAAAGACAAGTATACTCTACACTTTGCTCATTATGAGGATCCTGTATATCAGAAAGTCTTAGACCGTAGATCCTGTTTGAGGTCGTTAAAATAGGGGTAGATTGGAGGTGTAAGGTTCTTAAGAGCCAAGTCTTGAAATTTTATACCCGCAGAGAGAAAGGGCTTGTGCAGCTAGCATACCTGGAACTTACACTTCGATCTTGCTTTGCTTTCGTTTATGTTCGATGGATGATCTGTTCCTAAGTATATGATTTGGTATTCCCCAAGGCCTCTGACCAGAAGTTGCCTTGTTTGACTCGATTATTGGAATAGATTGCACCAGTACATGTCCCTAGTCAAAGGGCTCGGGGAATACCAGATCATGTGCTTAGGAACAGATCATCCATCAGAGATCAGAGAAAACAAAGCAAGATCATAGCGTAAGTTCCAGGTATGCTAGCTGAGATACACAAGCCTTTTCTCTCTGTGGGCACAAAATCTCAAGGCTTACTACTTAGGAACCTTACACCTCCAATCTCTCCCCGTTTTAACAACCTCAAAGAGGATCTATAGTCTAATACTTTCTTATAAATAGGATTCTCTTGAAGAGGCAAGTGTAGAGCATACTTATCTTTCTATATGACCAAGACTACATTATTCAAGAATCAAGCTTTCAGGAGAGGGAGAACTTAAAGAGAAGCCATAAAAAGAAACCACAAAATATCTTTTTTATTGATCAAGCTCTTTTCAAAGTCTCTAAAAAACTTAGTCTGATTACAATGATAGAGAAGCCTTGCTTTTATAGGCTAAGCAAGGGAATAAAAACAAACAACTTTAAGGAAAAATATTCCTTAGGTACAATCATTCACACAATTTTAAAAAAGCAAATAGTAAAAAGTAGGAAACACATAGGTCCCAAATATTTCTAAGAGATAAGAAAGAATCTTTAAAGAGGATGGAAAGATAAGGTGGTCCCCAAAGATTCTTTTACAACATAATGTCACTTTAGAAAAGACACATAATTATAAAGACAATTAATATAAGTGTCCCACAGTAAGAAGTGGAATCCTAGTCATCAGTTAAATCGAATTGGTTCTTGCCACTACTAGAGATTTGAAGGAGAAGCTCCTTCATTTGAGTTGCCAGTGTTAGAATGAGCTTTGTACGTAGGTCCTTTGTCTTTTTCTGGGATTGGCATCGTTTGTGAGATGCTTTATAGGAATTGATTAAGCTCTTCTTCATTAAGGATGAAAATATAATCATTGGGATCTTGTGCATCTTGGAAGAAGGAGGCCGGAGATTGTAAAGGTCCTACAATATCAGAGGAATTGGATTGGCGTTGTATCATCGGATTCAGAATATATTGAGCTATTTGGGCCTGGTATGTCTACTTATGATGCTTCAGGTCCACCAATAATAAATTCTCCTAGGTAGGGTCCAAGAGAAGTAGACATGACAAGTGTATGTTAAGAAAAATATGGGTGGTGTAGAATAAAGAAACATTGTGCAAATTGTTTCTTTAAAGGCGCTTCCTATAATCGTTGATGTTCAATGACTATAGAAAGTTGCTTTCTCCATTGTTCTAATGGTTGATATGACTCAAGGAAGTCCATAGCAGAAAACTTTCATTATCTCGGTCACAGATATATTGGTAGACCTTTAGAGGAGGTAAGGTGACAACACAGGCGTAAAGGACAGAGAGAGCTTAGAGATACCATAATGCATTCTCAAAAAGTGGACCATTAAGAAAGAACACATTGAGGTATGGTACTCTAAGATTAAACGTGAGGGATTGCGAGGTGAGTTGATCTGGCTAAGGAAGAGGTGTAAGTAATAGAATAGGTTCAATCGGCCAAGAGATGCAACTTTTGCAACAGTAGTAGGTGTACTAGCAATTAGAGAAAAGAACTTCTTTGTTTCGATAGTAGTGGTTAGGTCAGCCATGGAAAGGAGGAGAGGGATATGGTTCAAAATAGTAATAAAACTGATAGGAAGAGATAATAAATCAACTAGAATGTTAGCTTTGGTAAGGCGAACGGTGAATTTATAACTTGAAATGCTTTTGGTGAGACTAGCATTCCAATGTTGTAGAATGCTCTGGCCTTTATCAAGAATCTTCAAAGCTGGTAGATGTTGACAGGCTTGCTTTAGATGTTATATGGCTCTAGTTTATTCTTTTCCCCATGACGGTGGATTCTTCTATAGCAGTTTTGATAGGGACCTTTAACATCACCACTAGCACATGATATGAATATCACACATAAACCAATCAAATGTTACTAACATAATTATCTAACCCATCTTTTAAACCAGGACCAAACTTATTAAACTTGATTAAAATTAATAATTTATTGTAATTATTTTAAATCATTAGTTTTGAGTCAACACAAGTTTTAAAGCTGAATTGAGTTGTACGTTCTTAGTAACATTTAATTGATCTATGTAAATATTCATTCAGTGTCTGTTTTACTTTTACTTTTACTGGAAATCTAAATGAAGATATTAAAAAAAAACTAAAAACTACCAAAAAATATTAAATACTAAATATTAAATATTATAAAATTACTTAAATCATAAGAGAGTATCATGCTCTTTAACCAAGCTAAGATTTAGGAGTTGAAATCCGTTATTCCCAAAATTAAATTTCTCTTCACTTTATATTCAAATAGACGTGGAAGAAAATCAGCACATTAACAAGATAGCTTCTATTTGTTTCTAAACTTTTATGGCTAATGAAGTTGTGTTTTCTATAGTGGAGCAAAGTTAAGAGAGATAATGCGTTACACTGAAAAACGTTTGAGTTGAAACATCATTTTCAATAACGGAACCTGTTACTTTGCAAATAGCTAAAGGCCATTTGAGAAGATAGAAACGTCGCAGGTAATAATTAGCATAAAGGGACGCATAAGCAGTGAATGAATTATATGATACATGTCCATAAGACTAAATGTATTTCTATCCAATCTTATGGCCAGTTCTACAATTTTGGGTTGACAAATGAGAACGCAATCATAAAAACCCGAATGCCAGAATTTAATTTTTACAAGGCAAAGCTACAGAAGCTAACATAAGACATAAATGATGGTTGTTAATTACCTGGGCTCATCCATCTAAAAATCCTGAGCATAAGAATGATCTAATGAGTGCCAACCACCCTGTGAATTTGAATCTTCATATTCAACACTTGACTAGGCTCCTCTTCCTCCTCTGAGAGTTTGTTGCAAGGAGCAGTAATTCAATAGAGACATGGAATCATGTTCCAGGAAATGTGTTGCCAGTGCTGGAAAGGATTATGAAGGCGCAAACAACAGAAAGTGAAAATACAGATACCCAAGTATTTTCAGTGTACATTTCCATTGCATCTGTGAACGAAAATTGAGCACGGTTTTCAGCCCAGTTGCGAAGACGGTCGGCCTCAGCTGCATATAATGCCCTTCCCTGAAAATATAAGCAGTTACATTTCTCAGTAAGCAGCCTCATTTGGTAATATAGATAAATGATTCCATCAACCTACATAGGCAGATTGATGAGAGAAATTCTTTGCAAAATTGAAATATCAATTCACAGCTAATGCAGCTGAGTAGTGATGATTAACCCTAAGACCTAGGTTACTACTACAAGCTTCATGAATTCAACTTGCCTACGAAAAATTTCCAGGTGGACCAAGATTACCTGATCATCAAACCACCTTCCTCGGCGCAGCCATGCAGTTACCAATGCAAGTACTATCCTTGGAGGAGTCAAGTAATTAATGGCTTTCCCTGTTCCCTTTACAACTCGCATTCGTGGAACTAAAGTTCTAGCAACCGTTTCTGGGAGCTCACAGATGATATTAAACATCTGTTTATTTTTCAATGTAGACCCACTGCAAGGAAACACAAAAATTTATTACATCCTCGAGCAGAGATTCTGTAAAAGAGGGTTCATTTAGCACATCTACTTTTAAAGATGCACGAACAAATAGATTGGGAACGGTATCCAGATTGAACTACACATGGGAAACATAATTTTTAGTTGTAGCAACTAGTGATGTAACCATCATTTAGGACTTTAGCTCTGACAAGTGAAACAAATAGAAAAGGAATTTCATCGATATACCTCAACAGCAGATCAGTAAGAACCATGCCTGGAGATGCTGTGTGCACTCCAACTTTTGATCGCTTGCACTCCTTTAGTAATGATGCTTGAAGCTGCCTAAGACCACACTTTGTTGAACCATAACTACAAGTTTAACAAGGAAAAAAAAACAAGAAGAAAGAGCAAGAACTTTCAAGTGCCACAAATGCCATGTGCTTTAGGAATAATAACTGAGAAAACCTAGTATCTGCCTCGAGGAATATTAGTCTAGTTTAGAAAGTAATACTAAGTTAGTAACTTACACAGCTGTAAGAGGAGTGCTGGATCCCCCAGAACCTGCACCATCCATATTAAATATGTGTCCTCCCTTAGGTTGGTCTGTCATCACACACATGGCTTCCCGGGTACACAGAATAGATCCAACCAAATTTGTTGAGACAATCTAGCAAAAATCAAGTAGAATGAGTTAATACCTCAAGTGTAAAGGATAAAAGGCACATCTGAACCCTTTCTAGACAAGAACAGAGGCTAACGGAAACGGAAAGAGGAGGGGAAAAAAAGAAAGTATGTACGTGACATCCTAATACCTCCCAATTTTCTTGTCACATTTTCTTAAATATTCCACTCCTTAATATTATATAAGAAGACTACACGTCTATTTTGAAATGAATTATGAAATGGAGTTGATCAATTGCCAATTAGTATTACTTGTCCAACTACCTGTTCAATATCTTCATCCGTGAACTGCAACAAGGGCCTAAAACCTTTATTCGTGCCAGCATTATTTATCTGTCTCAGTTAAAACACCAAAATTAAAAGTCAGAAATTAGGAATTAGAAGAAAATCCCATGTGCAAAGTCAGGAATTTGAGAACAGTTAACACAATAGCAGATTGATCAAGACGACACAAGAACCCTCTATTTTGCTCTTTGTTGGCGACCAAAATTGGGATGATCCAATAATTAACTAAAACCATAAATGTAGCTGTCCGTTTCATCATGTGCTGACTCCCATAAAACTAAATGAAAAAGAATTAACCACTTCATCTCAATTCAGTTAACCTATCTCCGTCTACATTTGTAAAATAATTGTAGCATTCACAAACATATGCTTGAGATAATAAAAAATTAATCAAAGAGCAAGTTAGATCAGTAGAAAAGGAAATGTGCTCACCCATATGTCCACTGAACCAAATTCATTGACAGCAAAATTTGCCAATTTCTGCACATCAGATGGTTCACAAACATCACAAGCTATGCCAGCAACTCTTGCATGTGCTAAATTAATCTTAGACGAGGCAATTATTCCTTCTTTGAGGTTCTCTTCAAGCTCTTTAACTGTCATATCCACAGACTCAGGACTGCCTTAGCAAGATCAAAGAATTATGAGATGTCGTGAAAACAAATGAAATCAGAATAATAGATTACCCATAAAAAAAATCCACCATTTTACCTGCGTGAAGCAACTACCACTCGATCGCCTGAAAGAAGAAATTCTCGAGCAAGTGCTTTTCCCAAACCCCTTGTGCTAAGGATGCATCAACACAGAAATATAAGTTCACTTATTCCAAACCCATCAGCATTTTCTATGCTGAAAGAACAATCATACCTAAGAGAACAAAGTCCAAGAATATTCGATATAATTTCACAAAAAGGGAAAATCAGGTAAAAACATACTTATTTGAAAAATAGCGCTCAACTGTTCAAACCAACTACTTGACTAAAGTATGCGTATGGTTTACCTGCCAGTTATGACAACATTTCGTGGACCAGCTCGACAATGTTCGTCTAGAACCATGTTAGCTCCTATCATAGTTCCAATAATAATCCCTCCAAGCCAGCTATACCAAATCAGTGTATTCATCTGACTGTCCCCACCTTCAACAACATGAACAACAACAACCCAATAAAAGTCCTTACCTTCATCAAAAGTAAATGTTTGAATTCCAGACAAAGAACTAATACATGTTAATGCAATTTCACGAGTCAGATCGCAATGACATTAGCTAACCTGACAACTGAAAACCAACTGCAAGTATCACTCCAGTGCTCATCATGGTCACAATGTATCTTGCAATTTGCAAGGCGATCTGGTTCATGAGAAAAAACAGTTGAAAATGTGTTCGTTTGATATGGAAACGAAGTATTAATTACCCTGAGGTCAAAAATTTAGCAAAAGAAAATAATGACCAAGCAATCACTAATTGGACTTCCTGAATGCCCCCATCCTCCCTCACACCCACAAGCCTACCGCACCTCAAAGCTCTATGTTGGGCTATGAACTTGTATATTCACCACCTCAAACCTAATCGACTAAGTTTTTCAATAAGATATAGGGATCACACGGAAAGGCTAAAATATTTGGTTTCAACTTACAAAAATCACACAACCACTCAAAAAATTAAGCAATTTACCCAAATATTTATAAGATAAGATGGAACTTGTTCATAACATAAATTGGGCAACACAAATTTCTCGTACAACTAAGAATCTATTCTAAACTCACCGACGAGAAAAATTCCTCCAGTTTAGCCATAGCCTTACTGTTCTCTACATCTGACTGCGCACCAAACCTACTCAACGCAGAAACAGCATCCTTCAAATGACTCCATACCCCATTCCCCTTTCTCAATTCAAGCTCATTTCTCCTCAAAATTCCACGCTTTCTCGCTGTTTTCTTATCTTCCTCTTCCACTTGCTCATTATCCTCCGACCGAAACGACCTACAGTGCCTCACACACAAACCGTAACGACCCTTGTGTAACTCAAAACCGGACCCACCAAAACGCTGACTAAACACCCTTGTTCTCCGGTTTTCACATAATCTGAACTGATTTATGCTTTGCGGGTGTATGTGAAGCTTAATCGCTGTCGCAGCCATGGTGGTATCATACACAGTAACAGGCTTAAACGGGGAGTTCATGTCATGGAAAGTGTTCCCATCTTCTGGGCGGCTAACTATCTGTTCATACGTTTGTTACTCTGGATATTTTTTTGTTGGCTTATTTATCCTGTTAGGGAAAATCAATAAATCGGTGCTGAAAATAAAAAATCTGCGAGAAAGAGGGGCAGAAGATTCGCCAATCTAGGCAGGCCGGGGGAGTATTGTGTTGGCCACACGTTAAAGCAACCTCATCATTTGTGTTCTTTGTAACACGTGGCGTTATGGGTCTGTGCTATAGTGTCACTTTCACACAGTTTGCCAGCTTACGTGCTGAAGCGGTGTTGGTGTTGCACTTGGGCAGGATGGATAATCCATGAAGCAATGGGTTCTATAATTTCTGCTTAACGCCTAATTTTTTTGGTTGTAGCTTAGAAGTTGAGTCTACAAACTCCACGGAATTGGAGTTTCTTAAGGGTTGAGACCACCGGAGAAGAAGAGAGGACTGCAACAGTCCAAAAAATTCTATATTAATTGGCCCCCTGGTTTGACATTTTTTGTTTTTTTGGAATTTAGATAAAAATCAGAATACGCAATTGCATAGGCTTTATGTTGCTAAAACCCGCAATCTTTGAGATTCCGAGCACTTTCCACATTTACGCTCGTATAGATTTTATTCATTGTTGTCGTATAGTCAAAATATCAATCTCTGACGTTGGTTTGTATATTTATATTCTTATTTGTGCTTAGATATGTCGTAGATGCCCAAGCATTAACTCTTTTCATTTTGAACATTGGACAGTTGAATTCCTTTCTATGATATCATCCATGGGTACAGTTTTAAGCGTGCAACAATACGTCCGTGCATATTGCAACTATTTATCAAGGGCTCCTTTATGGACTTTGTGGAAAACAAAAAGGCTTTAAAAGGAAGTTCCTTAAATGACTAAAATATGGAATTAACTCTATGAATACCACATTTCATGACATGATGAAGAGTTTTGTCAAAAAATTAATTATTATTTTTATTTTTTTATGGCAGAGAAAAGAATATTATAATTTACTCAAGTGATATGACAAAAATTACCTCTAAAAGTATAGATATCATCAATAGCTTAAGGAAAAATTACCTCTGTCAGGCCGCTTGAGGATCGACACCACGTAAACTTGTCGGTAATGATTGTTTTTGTCAAAAAATCTGTCAGGTTATCCATTATATGAATTTTATGCGTATTCATCGTTCACTTTCTCATGAATGAAGTGATACTGAACTCAAATGTTCGTTATCTTTGAATGAAATGTTGGGTTCTTTGCAAGATGTAAAGCACTTTGACTGTCACAATATAGAGTAATATTTTCTTGTTTATTCCCAAGTTCTTCCAATAACATCTTCAACCACTTTGCTTCTTTATTGCTTGTGTAGTTGCTATATGTTCTGCTTCTATTGTTGACGTAGCCACAATTGACTGTAGTTTTGAAACCCAGCTCACAGCTCCTCTAACCAGTGTAAACACATATCCTACAGTGGATTTAGTTTTATCAAGATTACCTGCATAAGCAGCATCAGCATATCCTCTCACAGTAAAATCTAATCCTCCATAACATAATGTAGGGATGGCAATTGTACCCGAACCCGATGGGTACCCGATAAAATTACCCGAACAGGGGCGGGTA
>JANZLH020000147.1:223515-235635 GCA_026770325.2 Erythroxylum fimbriatum | reverse complement strand
TTCTAAGAGATTTCTATGCTTTTCCTTTCCTACACCAAACCCACTTTGCCATTTGTGTCCTCTACCCTAAGAAAAACCAGAAGCTGGTCATTGTACTAAGTGAAGTACGAAAATCATGTAGAGTTTATGGCTTGAAGATTTTGGAGTTTTCAGCAGGTAAGTAGTGAATAAATTCTTTAGAGTTGGGGATTTATGAAATAAATTTAATAAATTACTATCATCTGTATGAAAAATGGCGTTTACGTGTTTGTTCATAACTACTATGTTGTTGGGGATGAAAATTTTGGTTATAGTGTTAATTTAGTGTCTTGAAAGATTATGAGCGATTAGGTGTTGTAAAATATTGAAAGTTTGAAAATATGGAAAATGTTCACTAAGTATGCTTCAGTCTTTTAGCCACAACGTTTTCTCTAGTTATCCAAATGAGATGATTCTTAATTTGGATTAAACTAGAGATATATGGCTACATTTCGTATGAAGACATTGAATTCAATTCTGTCTCTAAGAATCTCAAAATTGTCATGAAGTTGAGAACAGGACGTTGAGAGATGATTGTAAAATTCGTATTTAGACTTCGGGAGAAAATCTAGATTAATCTAGATAGATCTTGGCAAAGTTGCCTACTTGAGAGTTGTAGATCTTTCTTTTATCTTTCCAACGATATAGAGTATGAAAATTTTAGACATCGGAGTTGAAAGTTATAATCTTTATAAGTGGAGATGTTCTGGAGAGTGCAAAACTAAGACGAAATTCTAAGACGAAGTTCTAAGACGAATTTCTAAGACAAAATTCTAAGACGAAGTTCTAAGAAGAAGTAAAGTAAGACAATACAAAAGTAAGACGATACAAAAGTAAGACAAAGCAAAGTAAGACGATATAAAAGTAAGACGATACAAAAGTAAGACGATACAAAAGTAAGACGAAGCAAAGTAAGACGAAGCAAAAGTAAGACGATTGAGGACAAAAACAAGTTGGATTCTTTTGACCATAACTTCTTCACTGGACCTCCAAATGACTTGATTCTTGAACCATTGGATTCGTAAGACTTTGCTCTACTTCTCCACCAAAAATTGAAGCTATTTGAAATGAACTAAGAAAGATTGAGTGAAAAACATGGGACGGGTATAGTGAGTGTTCTCTTAAAAGATATGAACTGGTGTTATTCCACTGAACTTACTTCAGTATTTCGATGATTTCTAGAGCTCTACTAATCCAAATGAGATCGATTTTATGACGGATAGTACCCGGGATTATCATGAACATGCATTGTACATAATTCATGCTATACATATGCATTTTCGAATACTTATGATTGTGCAAATTGTGATATTGTGTATATTATTTGTCCTAGAGGAGCAACTGGAACGTCAACCTCTAGACATTGCCGGATCTTCCATGCATTAGCTTCAGGAGCAACTTGTGAGTTAATCTAGATGTTTTCCCAGGATTGATTTGTTCTGAATAGTTTTGATTTGTTTAAACTTCCATATTATTGAAAAGTTTGTGATCTGATTCTGAATTTTGGACTTGAAGTCTGAGGAGTATAATAGTTGGGCATGTATTGGAAGTGTTTTGATCCGTTGTGAAATTCTACATGTTATGGGTATTCTCAGGAAAGTTGAATGCCGGGCTCAGGTCTGATGATTGTGATTTTCTGATTTAACATCATATGTGATAAGATATGAACAGTATGTGATGCATTTCATATAATGCATGCTCAGATAAAGGCGTTGTGACTTGAGTAGCCAGTTTGTAGCTTTGCTCTGTGAATTCTAATTCTGCACGTAGAGCTTTGCTCCGTGAACTCTGTTTTGACTGAGCCCTATGGGCCAGTATTTGTGTAAGTGATTGGCACTCAGTTACAACAATAAGAATGAACACGAGTCTTATGCATATAATATTATAAGACTGAAGATCATGAATGGTTTGCAAGGTGATATTGAATGACTATGTGACATGCCATGATATGTGAGTATCTGAACAATAATTGTATGCTTAAAATGAGTACTTATGCAAAATGTGATATGTGTATAAGATCCGGTGAATTCATTAAGAAGGTTCATTCATTGAGTTCGCAAAACTCATCAAAATTACAACGTTGTCTTTTCAGGACCGAGAGACGACTCTAGCTACTGAGGGGTTCTACTGCCTTGTAGATTGTGTTTTGGCAAGAGAAGTCATGGCTCAAAGGTCGGTCAGTTGGGATTTCTGGGTGGCTTAGATAAATTTGATGTATTTTCCTTTTTCATGTAGTAGATTTTGTGAATGTACATATAGAACTTATTGAAAGACACAATGTAGACATTCGGTGGTTATGAAAAGAAGTGAACAAAAAAAAATTGTAGATTTCTTATGATGCTTTACAAGTGATTATAATACCATGCCATGTGAAGTGAGTGTAGTCATTGCGTGTAGCTCGCCCTTATCATAGGATATATACCGGAATGACCTCCGGGCGTCCCGGTGCATACCCTGCGGTAAGGGGGCTTGACACTCCTTCAGTCTATGGCTCCACCTCCTAAAACAAATATAGAACCAGAAGTTGATTTTCTTGAATCAACATCTGATTGGAAATTAGAATCTGTATATCCTGTCAGAATAAGGTTACTTCCAGAATAAACAAACATTAAGTTAGTCGCCCTACGAAGATACTTCAGTATGCATTTAACCGCAGTCTAATGCTCCATTTCTGGATTGGACTGGAATCTACTTACTAGTCCCACTATGTAACAGATATCCAGTCTAATGCAAAACGTAACATACATTAAACTTCCAACTGCCAAAGCATATGGAATGTTATGCATGCGTTCGACCTCCTTTTGGGTCTTAGATGCTTGCTTCTTCGAAAGTTTGATTCCATGTCTAGTAGGCGTGAAACCCCTCTTGGAACCTTGCATAGCAAACTTATTGAACATGTTCTCAATGTAGGTTATTTGAGACAAGGCTATCTGTTTGTTCTTACAATCCTTTATAAGTTTGATCTCTAAAACATAGCTAACCTCTCCTAAATCCTTCATTGAGAACTGTTTGTTTATTCATCCCTTAACCATAGATAACATTCATACATCATTCCCAATGAGCAGAATGTCATCGACATACAGGATTAGGAAAGTAACCTTGCCTTCTTGTATCCTTTTATAGACACAAGGCTCATCTAGGTTTTGTATAAACCCATAGGTTTTGATAGACTTATCAAACCTAATATTCCAAGGCCTAGATGCTTGCTTAAGTCCATAAATGGACCTCTGCAATTTGCATACCTTATCCTCATTACCTGGCTCAACGAATACTACTAGTTGGGCAATATAAATGGTTTCCTCAAGGTTCCCATTAAGAAATGCGGCCTTAATGTAACATCCCATTCCCAGACTAAGGGTTAGAACCCTAAAATACGGTGCATGTGAGATCAATGGGAGATTAAGAAAAATGCATTTCATGCTCATGCATAATGTTAGTATACATGCACGTGAATTTGAAATTTTGCACACGTTAAAATGATTGTATATACATTCATTGACATTCCGGGAATAATTGAATTGTAATGTGATATTATTGAGAATTTTTGTTTGTTTGTATTGAAAATTGATTTGGAAAGTGTAATTGTTTATTTAGAATTTTTTGAAAAATTTTAGGAAAATTTTTCAAAATTATGAGTACTTTTTTGACTAAAAAAATGCCAAGTGGCAGATCAATTATAAATGGAAATAGAAATAAGAGTCAAATGATATTGGAGAAATTTTATAGATGATTTTAGAATTTTTGAGAAAATGATATTAAAAATTTAAAGACAATTGGAGTAAAATTTGGGAGATGATTGGATTGGTCAAATAAAAGAACCCAGTTTAAGCTTATAAGAATTGGACAAGTGACAAGTGTCACTTGTCAAGTCACACTTCTTTTATTTTGAAAGACCATTTTAATTGTTTTGATCTTGCTTCTTCTTTGTGACTCTCCTAAATTTCTGGAAGCTTCATTCTTTCAGAAATTTTCTCACCCTTACCACTCAAGTCTTGCTCTCACTTTTCACTTTCTATCTACTTTTGCTCTCTTCTTCACTGTCACTAAAATACCTAACCTACAACCTTTGGCAAGATGATGATCGGATGATATTCGAAAGTTAGGGTTTAAGTGATTTTTGAATAGTTGGAGTTTAAACAAGTAAGTATCTTGTTAATCCTTTAGAGTTGTTGGTTTATGAAACAAAAATTGGTGATTTATTGATATTTCATATTCATGAAAAAAGGCAATTTTCATGTTCATCGTGTTATAGGATGAAAATTTGGATGTGTTGATTTTTCAGATTTGATGATCAAAATTTTATAAGATGGTATAGAAATGACTTTTGAGTTGAAAGATTAGTGAAACCATGCATAAATTAGTGCAAAAAATTTATGGAGAAAAGTTGATGTATTCTCTGTTTCTATTGATGTCTTCACTGTTATACGTGAATATTTCAGACGTTTTCAGAAATGAACTCTAAGGAGTTTAGAGATAAGACATAGGTGTAAAATGATGATGTCTGGATATGAGTAATGAATGATTAAACTGAAAGTTGAGAAGAAAATGAAGAATGTGTAGTTAATGAAAATGCAAAAAAAAAAGAAAGTGAAGAAAATGAAAATGCGTGAAAAAATGTCGTTTTTGATCTTTGGCGTTAATCATGGATTTTGATTTGTTTTTGAATGTTTAGAGCTAAATGGGAGTTGAAATGGTGAAATGAAAATGGAGAATGTGCAGAAAATGGAAAATGCAGAAAAATGAAGAAGTGCAGAAGCTAGGATGAACATTCGTATATGAATGTTTTGTTTATGATATTTATGAGTAATAATGGATTTTGATTCATTTGTGAATGATAATGAGCTGAGAATGAAGAGGAAATGAAGTAGAAAAGATGATTTATGCATAAGATGTGTTAGATGTAAAATGTAAGAGTTTAAAATATGGAAAAAAAGTGAAAGAAGAATTTTTGGAGTATGATAGCTGTAATGTTTCCACTAAACATACATCTGTATTTTAGCAATATCTTGATCTGTATACATCCAAATGTGATTATTTAAGTTTAGATTAAACTACAGACTTCTGGCTATATTTTTCATGAAGGAATCGATTTTGAATTTTATCTCTAAGAGTTTCAAACTTTGGCTTGAAGTCGAGTATTGTGTACTGTCATGGTTTGGGAACAGTCTGTAGTGTTTTTATCATAACTTGGAGAATATCAAACAAAATTACATGAAATCAGTTTCATTAAAAACTTAAGACATAGAGGAACAATTGTTTAGAAGACTGTTTGGCCTAAATCCTTCATTTTCATTGTTAAAATGACTGTGTAAAAGTGACCCAAAAGTCTATTTTGAGAAGAAGAGACTCTGCAGTGCATGGATTTGGAGAAGAAAATAGGGGTTGCACAATCGTGCTTCTGCATGATCGTGAAATTTTGGAGAAGTATAGAAAAGCACGATCGTGCTTCTTAATCAACTTAAATCTCACGATCCTGTATGAATGCTTACCGAAGTAGACTGATGTGAACATCCTTCACTCTTTTGCCTATAACTTCTTCTCCTGACCTCCAAATGACATGAGATTTGAACCATTAGACTTGAAACACATTGTTATACATCTCCAAAAAAAATTATAGCCATATGAAATCATTTGGGAGAGATTGAGTGATAAATTTGGGATAAAAATGATGAGGAGTTTTGGAAAATTTATGAATGGAGTATTTTCATTAACCATGCTTTGGTATTTTGACGATATCTGGTAATGAAATGATTTTTGATTTGGAGTCAACTAGAGACATAGTGATACAAATTGTCTGAAGAAATTGAATTTTTATTCATTCTCTAAGAATTTCAAATTCTGGATGGAAGTTAAGTACAGGGCATTGTTCCAGTATAAGAACAATCCGAAAATGTTTGGGGTATAACTTTCAGATTACTGAAGCTAATTGTATGAACTTGGTGTCATTCAAAACTTAAGAAATAGTAGAACAACTTTGTAGAAGGAAGTGTTGCCAGATTACTCCATTTTTTGTGTCAAAATGTTCATGAAAAATTGACCCGAAGGTCTGGAATTTTGGAGACGTTGTAAGAAGAAATGACAGTTTGGATAATGTTTGATCTTATAATGTTAGAATAACATTAATGAGGGAATTGTGGATATTAAATTCCTAAAGGCGTAAGTATAATGAAATGAAGATGTTTATATGATTGTAGTTGTGATTCAAAGGAGAGAAGTAATGGGTATCAAGTTAAAGTGAATGAGAAATTGTTATTATGAGAGCAAATAATGCTAGAAAATAAATGATGAGTGATTGAATTATGAAATGAAAAATGAGCATAAGATGTGAAATTGGATAATATACTTGGGATTGTCAATGAGCATGCATTATACATTACACACCTACATATGTGTAAAATCGAATGTTATGTGATTGTGCAATTATTAATATGTGTGCATCGTGCGTATTACATAATTGTGATGAGTAGGTTAAACGTTCGCATTCAGACGTTTCCAGATCATGGAAGCTAATGCTAATCTGGAGCGTACTATGAGTCAACTTAGATGGTCTTACTTTAAGTGCTTCTTCTGATTTCAATTTCTGCATTGAATGACTACGGTTATGATTATTATGCAATGTGAATATAATTGATATGAATGTGATTCGCTTATGTTGATGCCAGACAATGAAGGTCCGAGACTTGATGCATAAATGTGATATTGAAGTGCTACTTGTGTGTGAATAAGAAGAAATAAGTGTATTCTCAACTTAATTGTTGAATGCCGGACCAAGGTCCGATGATGTGTTAGATCCCACTTATTTCTGGAATCCAACTCTTACGAAAACATGAAACGTGTTCTTCTTCATTACTCCTTATTTCTGGATTTCCATCACTCTTAGGAATCATGAAACGTGTGTGTATTACACTGTAGTGTTATTTTATTTAACCCTTATTAGCCATCATCAATTCATCTTTATTCTCATCCAAAAATTTCCTCACAATTTGTTCAATGGCGTGTCCACACAAATCAGTCACCATGCTCAAACTCATTTCTCCTATTTGTGAACAAAATTTTGGGAAATTTTAAACCAGAATTTCAATTTGACTTCTTCAAAGAAATTGTAACTCTAAACCTCTAGTTTTTTTTGAAGCAAGAACCATCTTAATCGAAGCTCTATAGATCAAGATATGCTTAAAAAGATAAAGGGTGTTCATACCCCAATCATGCTCTCCCAACCGATCCCTCACTTTATTTAATGAATTTTTTTTCAAATCAACTCTAAAAGATACAAATTTTCACGCAGAGATAGATACAGGTATTATGAATCTATTGGTTTAAGAATCACTTCATTTGGAGGTCGGATAAGGAAGTTATGACCAAAAGAATCCAACATGTTTAAGTCCTCATTCATATTGTACCTATATAGGCGCAATTGCCATAACGTTTGCTACAGATTTCTGATTGAGTTTGTTCTTAAATGATTTGAAAGAGTACTTCGAGATCTACAACTTTTATAAAGACCACAAAGCAAGATTCTACTTCTAAAAGTATCAAAAAAATGCGATTTACTGAAGCTGTCCAGTGAATGTCTGTTTAACGGACATCCATGTCTGTTTAACGGACGTTGTTGGGCCTGGGGGCTCTTTTTCACCCGAGAAGATCCGTTTAATGGATATAAAGTCCGTTTAATGGACACAGGCGATGTTGGGGTTCCTTTTTGACCCGAGAAGGTCCATTTAATGGACCTAAAGTCCGTCTAACAGACATGGGGGTTCCCCAAACCCCTCCAAAGCCTCTCCAACGGTTCCTACATCCAATCTAACATCATGTTCACTCACAATCTTCCCAAATTCAACTTTTTTAGAGCAAAAACACTTCATATCAATTTAAACACCAAATTAATCTCATAAAACTCTCAATTTGCAACCCATTTGGTACATCAAAGCCACACATTGTCATCAATATACCATAGCTGTCTAATGCAAACATTCCATGCAGTATCACATATTGTAACAATCATATCTTTCCATTCCGATATCCAAAAATTATAAACTTTATATTGTTCGAAAGCTAGAAAGATCAACTACAACTTTCAAGAAGACAATTTTGACCAGTCCTACCAAAATTATTCCAGATTTTCCCTTGAAGTCAGAACATAAATACTACCCTTATAAAAACTTGAAATTTGTCCCAAATTCACTTCCTTAACTAATGCAACATCATTTTTATCCATTCATACTTCCTATTTTGTTTCCCATAACTTCTCACTCATGTGTGTGTATATATATATATCACAAAAATTTATGTTCAAAATCATCAACTCAAGTTAATAACTTCAAGTGTACTTAATTCCAACTTGACGTCATCCTTAAGTAATTCATATTTTAAATCCAACCTTGATCCATACCCAAATTCACATTCCAATTTGACAATCATCCATACACAAATTCATATGTCATTAACATCATAAATAAGTGTTTTACAAACTTCAATGGCATTCCAATCCACATTAAATTAATTCACAAAATCCCCCAAAATACACAAGATACTTGAATGATAATTGCTCAAAATGCAATTACAACTTTGTTTTACATAAATTACTCCAAAACAAAACAAAACATGCAAATTTGGATTTATGCCTTGATTCACTTTCACTCGTTCTCTTACTCATCACCTGAAGATGGGGAAAGAGAGTGGGGGTGAGCTTAAAAGCTTGGGGGTAACAGCTTATAACGGAAAAATAAGCAAATCCCTTCAAAAGTTCATTGTCATAGAAAATTCTTGTTGAAATCCATAAAATACTTGTTTCTCAAATTCTCATCATGTAGTCAAATTTACAAACCACAAAACATGAATGCATTAAACTTGTTTATATATCATAAGCACATAAGCACATCAAAATGGTTTGGGTAGATCTATAAACATGACGAACTACACAATTTCACATAATGGTCTTGTGTAGTCGTAAACTTGAGGAAGTCCATAAAGGAGCTCCGTGCCACTAGCGGGCAGGCGGGAGAAGGCTTAACTTGGTTAATGTGCACGTGAAAATTCTTGGACGGACTACCAAAACCC
The DNA here is from genome assembly GCA_026770325.2 of Erythroxylum fimbriatum. NCBI lineage: Eukaryota > Viridiplantae > Streptophyta > Magnoliopsida > Malpighiales > Erythroxylaceae > Erythroxylum > Erythroxylum fimbriatum. The sequence continues at coordinate 226,560 of JANZLH020000147.1, read as the reverse complement.
ACATAACATGTATTTCAAAAGTTGTTGCCCAAAATGGCACTTTTCGAAAACTTGATTTCATATACTTGATATATTTCGAAAACCATTTCCGAAAATATGATTTCATAAACATGCAATCTTTTCAAAAGAAATCATTTTCATAAATCATCACACAATTCACATATCAAACATGTAGCAATTTCTCAATTCATTCAAGACACAATTAATGCAACACTTATGATGCAATTTAAATCTTTAAATTTCCTTGATTTAAAGAAATCATTAAATTTCTTAAACAACTTGAAAATCCCTATTGAAAACCAAGAAATTATGAAAACCTAGCTTTCCTTCTTCTTTTCTCTCAAAACCGATCTCTCTAAATTTTCATTTCTTCTCTCTCAATTTCGTTATTGATTCTTCCTTAAAAGCAAGCCCACACTTCTTATTTCAATTTTTCCATTATTGATTGTACAAAGACCCTTCTTCCCTTCCATATATGCCTTGTAACTTAAATACTTAATTGACTTGCCAATTTTGCCCCTCATGCAATCTTACCACCTTAACACCATAATTCAATTAACCTTTGTCATATAATCTTACTCACATTAACATGCTAATTAACTCCACAAAATAAAATAATTAATCTATCAAAACCTTAAAATTTATTTAAATCATGCTTAACTTCAATGAACAAAATTCAGGGGCCAACACAAGTGTTCTCTTTTAAGGTTAATGAACAAAGATAGATTATGATATATTTGTAAATGATATTGAGTTGAAATGAAGTTGAAATGAAGTAGAAGAGATGGTTTAGTGTTTAGATGGGTTATATGTGAAATATGGGAAGTAAAAAGATGAAAAATGTAGTAAAACCCGTTCTCAACTTTCTAGCACAGAACATGCTTTGGTATTTTGGGCATAACTTTTTGTGTTGTTATCCAAATGGCGTGGTTTTTGATTTTGTGTAAACTAGAGACATGGGATTACAACGGAATCAAGTCTTGATTAAGTCTCTAAGAATTTCAAATTTTGGATGGAAGTTCAGTATTGAATGCTGTTTTTGTATAAGACCAGCCAGAAAATGTTTTTAGTATAACTTTTGGAGTACTGAACCAAATTGAATGGTTTTGGTGTCACTAGAAACTTAAGACAATTAGTAACATTTTTCTAGAAGAAAGTGTCATCAAATGCTGTCATTTACTTGATCAGAATGATCATGGAAAATTGACCCGAAGGCTTGGTTTTAGGAAAAAGGGTTTTGGTTCATGAAGTTTGGGAAAATCCATGAGTTTAAGAACTTTAAAATCATTTTAGTGAATGTATTCTCCTTAGAGTTCTCAAATTAGAATTCCTATTAAATTGGGATTGTTATTGTTAAAGGAAATAAAAAACGGGATCAAGAGTGGCAAGAGGAGCAAAAGGAAAGACATCCTTAAGGCAACTTCATAAGCAAGGATTTCAAGGTGGGTTTTAGTTTTTATAATTAAGTAATAGGTCATTAATGTTTTCTTTCAAATACTTCATGAATATGCATTATAACTCTTTTAATGCTTTGAAAATGTGTTATGTTTTTAGTATGAGCTTCTTGGGTTGATGATTTATGAAAAGAATAGAAAATGATTTTTTAAAAAGATACTATGTTTGGAAAAGATCAACTTTCAAAATGTTCCATTTTGGGCAACATGCTTACAAGATTAGGAAATATATTTTATGTAGGTTTGGTTTTGTCCATTCTGTTGTCAAGTGCACTTTGACTAAAGGCTTATGTTCACGACTACACAAAACCACTATGTGGAATTATGTTAGTTCGTTCTATTCATGACTACACAAGACATTTTAAGGGAATGTGTTAGTTCATTTTGTTTATAGACCTTCCAGACCATTTTGATGTGATATATGCTCATGACATCTTAACAAGATTGTTGCATACCTGATTTGCATTATCGAGAATTTGGTTGAGAATTTGAGAAATGTGTGCTTTATGATTCCAAAGAGAATTTTGTTCCAATGGAAATAAGTATTTAAATGGTTTTGTTTATTACTAGTTATAAAATTGTTACCCACAAGTTTTAAGCTCACTCCTCCTATTTTGTCCCATCTTCAGGTAAGGAGCAAGAGATCGAATAGTCAAGAATTAAGGCCTCACTCCGACTAGGCTTATTTTGTTTTGGAAATTAGTTATTGTAAAAACAAGGCTTTAGTTGCATTTTGAGATATTATACTTTTGCAAATGATGTATTTTTGGTTTATTTGGTAATGTGGCTTGAAATGCACATTAAAGCTTTGTAAAACTCTTCCTTTGGTTATCAATGAGATATGGTTTATGTTTCCATTAGCGTCAAACCTTTCGCATTAAATCATTTTACAATGAGAATAAGATTTTGGAAGGTTGCTTATGTTTATCTTCAAGTTTATTTTTGTTTTCGGGTTGATTTGATGAAGGTGGTTGAAGGTTTTTAAGTTAGCATTTAGTAAGATAGGAAAATTTGGGTTATGGGTTCTGCTAAAGGGATTTTCGCCGCGGTGAAGCCAAGAGTTCGCCACGCCATAATTAACCCAAGCTTTTTAATTTTTGTTGAGGTGGTGAGTTCGTCGCGGCGAAAATAAGATTACAGGTCCGCCGCTGCTAAAGTTAAATCGCTCGTTGCAGCGTAAAATTCCCAAAGGGTCCACGGGATTGCCTGCCTTTGCTTCCGAAGGAGTTTTCTTTTAAAGTTCCAAATTCTAAGCCTTCCTCCTTGCTCAAGCTTTATGATCCTATGTCCGACGCTGGGATCCGAAAATGGGGTCCAATATGTTGTGGTATCAGAGCGAACTAGATTTAGGTCTAGGTGTAGGAATAGGTTTAGGAGAAGATTGAAATGAATCACACGTTAAAACTATGTTTAATAACAGTAATAAAATACAAAAGAAGAGGGGTTGTGTTAAGTCAGAAATGTGACTTTACGTATTAAATGATTTTGATGACGAAAAAAAAGAAGACAGAATAAAAAGCAGATGAAAATAACATTTACGAAAAACAGACGATACTACGTAGCAGAAAACAGACGAAAGAAATTCAGACAG
>JANZLH020000147.1:113935-125267 GCA_026770325.2 Erythroxylum fimbriatum | reverse complement strand
TCTTGGCTTGAATGGAAGCTCTCATCATCCTCTTCCTTTTTCCTTCTTGAATAAACTTCAAAATCCATCTTGAAATCCAAGACATGAAGAAACCCTAACTTATCTTCTTCTTCTCTCCTAAAACCGAAACTCTTCCTCTTTCTCTCTTAATTTTCGTTCTTCTTGCCTTTACCTCATCTAATTCACATTTCTCCCCCTTCTTAAAAAGCAAGACCATCTTTTATTTACAAGTTTGCCATTAATGAGTGAGCAATGACCTCTTTGCCTCTCCTTCAAAACCTTATAACCTTAATGCTTAAGTGTTCTTCCCAAAATGCCCTCATACATATATACTCTTACTACTTAATTCAACCAAACCATATCTTAAAATCCTACCAACATCAACATGATAATTAACTCCAAATAAAATAATTAATCTAGCAAAACCTCAAAATTATTTAAAATCATGCTTAACTCCTTCCAAAAATCAAGACCTTTTTCTAATTATGCATTTGAAGGAATTTGCTGAAGGAATTTGATAGCACTTCCTTCTAAGAAAATGTTCCTCATTGTTTTATGTTTCCAATGACACCAAAATCATTCAATTTGGTTAATAAATCTAAAAGTTATGGCCCAAGCACTTTCGGACTATTACTAAATCGAGACTGTACACTATATCCAATTTCACTCTAGAAATTGAAAGTCTTAGGTCCTGAATTGAAATTCGATTCCTTTAGATAATTTATAGCTCCATGTCTCTATTTTGTGTAGAAACAAGAATCAACGCATTTAGATCTCTACAGATCTAGATATCGCCAAAATACTGAACATGTTCAGAAAAATATCCAACTCATACTCTTTTAATCGATCCTCTCACTTTGATTCAATCTATCTTTTTCAAATTAATATCAAAAGCTATAAATTTTTATGGCGAGGTAGAGGAATGTCTTAGGAATCCAACGCTTCAAAAATTAGGTCAATCGGAGGTCGGACGAAAAAGTTATAAGCAAAAGAGTGAAGAGTGCTAAGGTGAGCCAACAAGCCGCGGCTCGCGATCGCGAAGGCTCACAAAACAAGCCGAGTCACAACTGCGATGGCTCACGAAAACGATCGCGACGACTTGCGATCCCGAGGCCGCCTGCTCTTCCTTACTTCTGACATCCTAACTTCTAAACTCCATAACTTTTGACCCAGAACTCCAAATTTTACAAATTTGGTACCAATGGAAAGCTAAAAGAAAGATCTACAACTTTTATGAAGAACTTAAAAGTAATTTCTACCTCTATAAGGGTCAAAATTCCAATGCAATGAGGCTGTCCCGAAAGTTCACCCTATGCAGCAACACAACTTCAAATGATCATAACTTCCAACCCCAATATCGAAAAATGTCATACTTTATATCGTTAGAAAGCTAGAAAGATAAGCTACAATTTTATGAAGACAATTTTATGAAAACCTCTCTAAATCAACCCAGAAAAATCACAGAAGTTTCAGATCGAAAATCTAACTCTCCACTATTCATTCTCAGAAATTTTCAGACTTCCACTTTCCAAAATCCAACACTTCTATTTTATTCTAGTCTTTCTACTCCATTTCAATCAACTCATTCACCATAATTTCATACTACTCCAAAATATGCAAATTTAGTCAAAAATCGTCAAAAAAACAAGAATTCATAATCAACCTATTCAACCTTTGTTACTTTTCTGCATTTTCAACTTTCATGCTCAATCATTATTCTTCCTCTCAACTTTCATTTAAGATCAATATCATCCATAAACAAATTATAGTCTATGATTGATCATAAACATTAATAACAGAACATACACACGTATGCCCACTCATCATCAACTTACTACCTTCACTACCTAAATCTTGTATATCATTTCAAATTCAAGAATTCTCCTTTTTCTTTGCTCATAAGTAATCACTAACAATTTCTCATTTAATAGTTCTAACTTCCAAGAAAAGTTCGGGGTCCAACAATAATGATGGTAATTTCTATGATGAATAATTCATGAAATTGTAATGCAGCATGTTTATGACCATGAATATTAACACATAAGTAGAATGCACTCCTTTGCGCAGAACCTAGTGTCTCGAAGTGGAGGGTTGTACTTCTGATTGATTTATAGAAAGAAAAGTAGGAATGACTATTAGTATTTAAAACCTAAACAAATTTTAGACACCCTGAGAATAAGACCATAACTTAATATTAAGGAGCTCTATTTTCTATTTACAAACGACGATGTCATGTTTTACGAGCTGCCTACCTAAAATTCAACAGAGTGTTCCCTGTAAAACAGATATCCCCCTTCCAAAAGAAGGGTCATTCTTGTAATGAAAAGGCACTTCTATAACCACCAGTAACCACAACTTCATTTGGGCTTTCAAACGACATGTCCATGCCCAATTGAGCCCATATTTACATTGCAAAATTTTATAATAAATCCCATTCTAATTCAAATATACCAATTTCTGACTCATACGCGCTCATTTATACTCAATACATCCAGATAATCTCAATACTAATCAACAACGACTCAATTTAATTAAATTCATGCATTTTTTAAACAAATTTTTTATCTCACAAGTTATGAAGAATTTCAATATGTTGATTTTATTAAAATTGATCTACATAATATTTGAGAATTTTTAAATTACTTATGATCATTTTTTGGCTAGTCAAAAAATCATCACCGTCATCGGAGCGTGGTGTACACGTGCTGGTGCTGGAGGGGCAGTGACCTTCGTCACCCTCATAGAAATGATAAGCTCACCTCTAAGAATCCAATGGCACTGGTCTCGCATTGAAGCTCCTCTCGATTTACAAGAATTGAAGGATTAAAGCTCATAGGTGACCCATTTTTGTTCATCAGTAAAATGGGTCGTATCTAGTTTCCCTCCTCTCCTACTTTTTTAGGGTTGTTAGACATGATGGTGGTGTTAGTTTTGCCCAGAAATGACTAGAAATAAAAGATCGATGACCTATCTAAACAAACCGAAATTTCCAATCGTGATTCCTCCAAATCTATGTCATTTTTTAATGAAATAAGTTCAGGGATCTGGTAGAGCTTTCTGTGGAGCCCTAGGTCCCAAGAAATTGTGGTCAAACGGTGAAGCTATGAGTGTCAAATGTTGGAAGTGAATAGTAACCTATAGGGAAAAGAGTTTAAGAGAGAAATGAACTTAAGCTTTCTTAAGCTCAATTTATACTTTTATAGGCTTTTGTCATTATTGGTCCATTATGAGTAATTTAACACAAAATTTGTATCATTGCATTTGGATTTGGAGTTGGGTTTTAATCAAATTTATAATCATTTTATTCCTAATATTTTCTAAAATTTTATATAATTTAAAATAATCTCCTTTATAGAATTCATTATAATTTAATATAATTTTTAAAACAAAAATTAAATTATGATGTATATTAAGTGTTTATTTACAATTTTAAATATCATGTTTAGTATTTTAATAAATTAGGTAGGTTTTTCATTTAGGATTGGATTCAATATGTACCAATACAATTTAAATAAAATGTTGGTTATATCATACACTTTAAACTTAAAAACTCCTAATCTCCAAATTATTAGGAGAGAATACTGATTAATGAAGTGAACATACTGTGATCCAAATCTTGCAGTTTATATTGGAACACAAAACTTTTTAACTAATTTATCATTTCTAATTAAAATTTCATAAATTAAATTTAATATTTTAATAGTTAATTGAAATAATAAATTATTAAAATTTCATAAAATAATTTTAGTATTTTAATAATTAATTGAAACACAAAACTAATGGTGAGGACTGATGACTGTCTTAACCAATGTGATAAGAATTTTCTAAGTGTCTTACAACTACGTTAATCATAATTGAGGTGTTGTCCGTAAGAGGACTAAGGAAGAACTATGATTTGCCCAAGCCATATCTTTTTCTTCTTCCTAGGCATGTGCTTACAAATGTCGCTTTCTCTGAATGCCAAGGATTCAACATAAATATAATTCCTACGTTAATCATAGTTTGCAGTGACTGATTCAACATAAATATTCACTCCGATTGAGAAATACATGTAAAATCATCAGTCTTTGAGAACATTTCGCCTGTCTTTTTGGTCCTCGGATGAGAATTCAGCTTATCTCTATTTTGAAAACAGTTGACACCGTCTCAACTAGTGTCAACAGCACAAGTGTACCGCTTCTCTTATTTTCTTACATATTTTGTTGTAATGTTGTGATTAACTTTAACTAGCCCAAATAACCATCAAGTGTATTATATTGAAAATTAGTTTCATTTAGCATCAATTATTATTTATAAAATTGCTTTGGTAAATTATTTTCCCAAAAAAAATTGCTTCCGTAAATTCCTAAGTTCTTGGGTGTCATTAGACCATTATAAACTATTAATCTAAAAAAGAAATAACTATAAACATCATATGAGTTGTGAGATAAAATATATGAGCTATTTCAACTTTTTTTAACTTTAACATGACACTTTTTGTGAAGCTCCGAAAATAAGTCAGAAACCATAATTAACCAAATATTTCTCTAAGCATACTATTACATGTAAGAGAAATTCAATTTGGCCTTTCAAACAATTCACATACTTGACAAAATGCATATGAAATGCTCATGAGACACTTTTCTAATTATTACGTTGTTGTGACCGAGTACCTGAACTGTCCCATATCTATTTTAGATACCGAATTTATTAATAACTGTCCCTTATCCGAAGAGGATACAGGGCTCATTTTACATAGTGGGCCTTAGGCCCTTAATCACTGTCTGAGTTTGAGGCTCTTTTCACTCGTTGAGCTTTAAGCTCTAATCGATGGCTACTCAGGTCACAACTGCCATTATATTTTATGCATTCATGAAATGGAATGCATCATTTACACTTAATCACTTTCATATATCATCGGACCTTAATCCGACATCCAACAAAATCAATCACATTCATATAAGCATTCAGTAGTCAATCAATACAAAAATTCAAACAAAACAAACAATGAAATGAGACCATCTAGGTCTACTCACAGTGCGCTCCAAAATAACATTTGCTTCTAAATTCTGGATGCGCTTGTATGCGGACATTTATCCTGCACATTCCATTTATGCAATACACAATTCACACACGCTACAAAACTCATTTATGCACAAATACAATCACTCAATCATATAAATATTGTTATCCCCAAACAAACTCATACCTTTAGTACTTTGATGTCAACAATTCATTCACTAATTTGTCACTAGCAACTTTCCATTTAATCCCACTGAAAACACGACATCATCTCTCTCTCTATGATTTCCTTAACTTTAATCCTATGTTTGTTCATCCTTAATTTTCCATAAATATTCAAAGGGAAAACAGAGCATATATGTCCTTATCACTTTCAAAATTTATGTACTCTGCTCCTGCATGTATTCAATGATCTTTCTACTTAAAATCATCTCTACACCAATATATCACACAAAAAATCCCCAAATACGTAAAAACAACACATCTCAAATTTTATCTAGTTTGTATTGTATTCATGAAAATGGACACTTTTTCCATGACTATTTTATGTCATAGAAACCATCCATTTTATCTCATATTCAGACTTCTCATAATAATTAACACGATACTTACTTGTTAAAACTCCAAAATCTTTAACAATCACAAAGCCCTAATTTTCATGCAACTCACGTACTTCATCTTACAGAGGGTTTGGGTTAGGTTTTCTTAAGGCAAAAGAAACAGATGACAAAGTGGTAACAACAGAAGATAAGGGTAAGTATAGTTTAGCTTTGGTGGAGTTTTTGATGAAAAACTCTGTGTTAAAGAAACAACTTTGGAGAAGAAAGTTACGAAAGAGATGAAGACAAAAACAGTAATTTGTTTTTCATGGTTATTAAAGCTCAACTTTAAAGTTGGGACACCAGTCCATTTCTTAGCCACTTATCCACTTCCCTTTAGTAAAAATCACTTAAGTATGATTTTTACTTAAGTTTATGACTTAATAAAACTACTGAAACACAAGTCATCACCCATTAAATCACTTCTAGATTTTTCCATAAAACATCATTTCGAGTCAACTTTGCGTGTTTTTTCTGACTCATATACTGAAGTTATTTAGCAACACTTTCTTCTAGAAACATGTTCCCCTATGTATTATGTTTCCATTGACACAAAAACCATTCAATTTGGTTCAGTGATTTGAAAGATATACTTCAACCATTTTCGGACTGCTCTTGTCCAAAATAGTAAACTATTAAAAAATTCCATCCAGAATTTAAACATCTTAGAGACTGATTCAAAATTCTACTTTTTCAGATGGTTTACGGACCTATGTCTCTAGTTGTCTCCAAATTAAAAATCATCTCATTTGGAATCATACAGGTCCATATATAATTAAAATACTGAAGTATATTCAGTAAACCAACATCAGTTCACTATTCCGACCAATTCCCTCATTTTCGTTCAATCAATCTTTTTAAAATCAATTTAGAATGCTTCCAATCCTTGTGTAAAGGTATAAAAATGTCTTATGAATCCAATGGTTTAAGAATCACTTCATTTGGAGGTCGGATGATAAAGTTATGGCTAAAAGAATCCAATAAGGTTTTGTCCTCAAATCATATTGAACCTATCTTAGGACAATTAGCATAACTTTCACTACAGATGTGGGATTTAGATGTGCCTTGGACGGTTCGAAACAGGACTTCAAGAGATACAACCTTATGAAGCCATTGAAGACAAATTAAACCATCTACAGGGTAAAAAATAGGAACAGACGATATGATTTCATTTATAGACGATATGACATCGTCAGACGTTACAAGATTGAGAAAATTGCCATAACTTTCCCTACAGATATTGGATTAAGCTGTTCTTTGGATGGTTTGAAAGAGGACTTCAAGATATACAACTTTCATGAGATCATGAAGACAAATTCGATCATCTTTAGGGTAAAAAATAGGAACAGACAATATGATGTCATTTATAAACGATATGACATCATCAAATGATACAAGATTGGGAAAATTGCCATAACTTTCCCTATTGATATCGGATTAGGGTGTTCTTCAGATGGGTTGAAAGAGAACTTCAAGATATACAACTTTGATGAAGACTCTGAAGACAAATTCTATAAATTGTGTGGTCAAAAATGAACCAGACTATAGTGTATAGAAGGTCAAATATAGAAGAAGCAAAAGTCAAACATAGACGATATGACGCCATCACAGACGATACATTTTACAGAAAATATGACATCATCATAGACGATACATTGTTACAGATGATATGACATCATCATAGATAATATGATGTCATCGTAGACAATACTATCTATAATCATGAACATCTCCACTTATAAAGACCATATCTTTCAACTCCAATGTCCAAAATTCTCATACTGTATACTGTTGGAAAGATAAAAGAAAGATCTACAATTCTCAAGAGGAAACTTTTTCAAAATCGGTATAGATCAATCCCTAATTTCCCCTAAAGTTCGAACACGAATTTTACATTCATCCACCAATGTACTGCACCTAGTTCTCAACTTCATGAATTTTGAGACTCTTAGAGACAGAATTGAAATTCGATGTCTTCATAAGAAATGTAGCCATATGTCTCTAGTTTAATCCAAAGAAAGAATCATCTCATTTGGATAACTAGAGAAAAAGTTATGGTTAACAGATTGAAGCACACTCAGTAAACAATTTCTAGATCAACCACCACTTTTGTTTCCAAACCTTTCCCTATCACAACTCATACCAAGATCACTCTTTCTACTCCCTCTACTTCTCATTTTCAATAAAATCACATTCAAAATCAATTATCCCTGGAAATTGTCAACAAAAGCATGTACACTTATTGCAATGATTCAATATTTATGTGCATATATGCTATCATTATGCATGAACAAGAAAATGCGTTTCCTTAATCTCTTTTTGAGCTCACATGTACCAAATTTTCGGGTTCTAACCCTTAGTATAGATAGGAATGGGATGCTACATTTCTCCCCTCTTTAATAAATTTCGTTCTCATAATTAATATCTGATTGATCGATAAGGTAGGGGTATTGTTTCCTCATATGCTCCATTCGTTTTTCATATACTTCCCCACTCAAATACTTTCTTCCAAATGACCACAATTGATAGACTCAATAGGTCTTTCAATCACTTATTTAGCTATCACACTATCTTGACTATTTCATCGATATATTTCAGATTACTCACAAAACTTTTAACCTATTCATATATCACATAGTATGAATCTAAGACATCTTTATCAGTAACACTAACTTATAATAATTTTCATATAGACCAATTCTTAATAGCTTAACTTATCCTTTCTCCAAATTTGAGCACACCTTACCAAGGTGGTACTCACAAAAACACTTTATCTCTCCTTTGAAAATTCACTTCTCTTTAGTGTTAATACATTTGACTCTTATGTCTATTTCACCATATTCCATCTGCCCAGTGTTGATCCACCTAACTCATCTATCTTTCTTGAATCACTTAACTCCTATTATAGATTCACTTCACTCATCACTAGTATCTCGAATCAATTCTTGCCTTTGACCATTCTTTTTAGGCATTCTTCATTTCAATGTAAGGGTGATCCACCCCTTTTTGTCATTCAACGCCTCCTCGAGTAATTTAATGATGTCACTATGATAACAATTGTTATGCCTGTAGTCAATTTGAACTATACATCAATCTCATATTCCTATTAACTCCAAAATATAAGCTTTAAGCACATCCCCAATAGTTGGAACTATTGGTAATTAAAACATTTAGCCACTTATTTTTTTTTTTGGTAAATCAGAAAAATTTTATACAAATATAAAAAAGTTATATACACATCAAAAGATGTTCCAGAAACCACAACCTACACAGGAGACACAAAGGACAAACCAAGTTATAAACACAAAGCAGCTAATCCAAGACCCTAATACCTAATCTCCCTAACACCCAAGAGCCTGCCATACAACGACCAGCAGCAAAGCAGAAACCAATGCTACATCCACCAGTAAACCCCACCAGAAACCACAAGCATCTAACAATACCCTCAAGACAAAGAAACTCCATCTAGAATCTTGATCAACTCCAATAGGAGGGAATAACCCCTCCTCCTCCTCATTGACCCAGAGAAGACCCTAAACCTGCAGTAGTAGCAAAAGAAATAATAATAATAAACCGAAGACATACAGATTTACCTTCCCTCAGTGTTTAGGTGGAGCTGCTCCATAGCTTGTAAGATCACTTGTGAGGTAACCCGCCCTATATCCGAAGCTTCATCACGAAAAGTGCGAAGGTTTCGCTCATACCACAAGTTATACACAGCAACCGACAGGACAACACAAAAGGTCTGAAAATCACTAGTGAAACCCGTGGAGAACTGGTTAAACCAATGTAAAATAGCACGAAGATCGGGGAAATTTACACTGGGTAGGTGGAAGTGGTGAAGGGTATTGGCCCAAACCACACAGGAGAAGGCACACTGAAAGAAATGATGGTCAGTAGTCTCAGAATCCATAACACACAGGGAATAGTGATTGGGGATGTGGAGGAACTAGAGCTTATCCCTAGTCAGCAATTTGTTCAAGAAAGCCAACCAAAGGATAAAGAAACAACGGGGACTATTCCCCTTATGCCAAACTAAGGGATACCAAGGCACCTTTGGGCGCACTTATTTCTATAATCTTAGTATCTTAGTAGCTAAATACTATTTCAGCGTATTCCTACTAGGATGTCTAGCATAGGTTGTTACTTAGGCTCGACTAACAATCTCTTTGCTCAATCATCTTTATCGGGTGCACATACTTTTTATTTCAATCATAAAATATCATTCTTCCAATTCAAACTCAAAAATTCAGATTCGTTGTCAATTCTTGTGTGGGATTCACAATCCTGAATCTTTAGCTTTTAGGCTTTGTTACTTCTTTCATGTGAAACTGATCTTAAATTTCAATAGCTAATAGTACTTTGAATAGCCCAAAATTTAACTCGACATTCTATGCTCTTTATTGCACTAGATTTGGTAACCTCAATACCTGATTTTGTACTATTCCATTATAAAATTGTCTGTTCAATGTATCAGATTGCACACTACTTTTATTAGTATAGTATTCATTTGTACATTCCTTTGAAACTCAATAATTAGCTCAATCTTTATTGATTTCTATACCTATAATGTCTCCAAGATTGCAAAGCAATTACTGTTGCAGCAACTTCTAAATTATATATCAATAATCAACTCATGAGGCTTAATTGCCTCTATGTATACAAACTCACTTTATCCTCACCTCTATTTCCTTTGGGCCTCCTAATGTGCCATGTTCAAATAATATCACATCCATAATTTATTTGATCAAGCTAAGATTCACACTCCTTAAACTTGGCCTATACTTGTTTCTACCTTCCTGTATGTAAGATTTCCTCAATGGAAGAAGTATTCTCTCCACTTTTCGAATATGCTCCAAATATCCTCTATGGTCCTAGTCACCAATTGATACAAATTTTTCTTTGATCACTTTAATCTTCATTACTTTATACTTTCGGGGCATGGTTAAATCTAACAAATACACCCCAACTTCCCTTGTGCCCATGATTAGTTATCGTAATTTCTTAAGTAACTAATTCCTCAAATGAGGAAATTTTATCACACAATATTTTCAGTCTCCTAATTGACTTCTTTTCTCAAATGGTTTTCTCTTTTCATTCGATTTCCTCCAATTTCACATTGACTTATTCTAACGTCTGTTCATTCATATTGGTTTCTCCACACATTTCAATTTATTTGCAATCATATCTTCCTGTGTCATTAACACATTCATCAAATATGATTTGTATGTTCCTAAATCCTCCTCAAAGTCAGTAATCCAATCATAGAGGTAAATACTTCACATCAAACAAAATATGTTTACTCTCAATAACATAATGCTTGAATCTTCGCAAGGGATATAGCTCCAATATTCACCTTTGATTTATTATATATTCATTTTTTATTTGTTCCTTCGTTAATAATTTTAATTTGAATCATCTTATTAACTCAACCTAATTCAGGGAAATTTTTCTTTGAATTTATTGCTACTATCATCGATACTATTTATGCAATATTTATCATTCAAATGTTATCATCATCGCATTATCAGCCATTCTTAATACCTCAAGAATATCAATTTCAACTTTTCATAATATCTCAATAGTATCAATTTATGCACTAACATACATAATCAAATCATCCTTTATAATAAGGCTTAGTAAGACATTAAGCAAATTCATTTATTCTAACACTTTGGTATATACCATCAAAATCATTACATCTTATCTAGAGATGTATTTATGCCTATTAA
>JANZLH020000147.1:49088-78102 GCA_026770325.2 Erythroxylum fimbriatum | reverse complement strand
ATTATTTATATGTAAAATATTTAAAAATTATTTTTATTTCATATTAATTGTTATTATTATTTATTATTAAGATTTTTAAAAGCATGGTTAATGTAAACAGTAAACTAGTAAAGTATACAATACAATTGTATAATATACTAATATGGACTATTTTGCAATTTTTAAAAATTTTAGGGATTATTTTATAAATTTTAAAAAAAATCGAAACGATACCCGTTACCAACCGGTACCGGTACAGTTCCGTTTCAAAACTCAATCCAGTACCGAGCCTGGTATGGTATTCAGAACATTGATTTATATATATTTAGAGCATTTTATGATAATAATTTAAATATTATGTATTATTTTAGAAATGGTTATCAAATTTTTTATTTAAATAAAATTTTATTTTTTGAAGAAGATTATAATTTATATCATGTAATAATATTTAATTATATCAAAAAATAGAAAAAATATTTTTTTTTAGTTTTGTTAACATATTTGTAAGTTGCTTCTCCACTACAAATTAGATAATGGACATTTAAATTTTGATTATTCGTCTAACAACTTTAAGATATTTTCACAATCATCCTCTTAGGTATTACTGAGTTCCAAGCGAACCGCCATGGTTTAGTTCAAGAATTTTCTTCTAGGATATAGTTTTATTGGAGAATTAATTAGTTAAAGCTGTGTTATCCTTACATTTAGGTAAGTGCCTTCCACTTTGTTGTATTATATTGTCATGTTACATGTTTTGGTCAGTACCCCGCAACACGGCAACATGATCATCATGCGATGAGCTCCTACAAGGCATATGTCTAGTTTTCTTTAATGTAACATTGGCTCGGAACCCGAAATCATTATGATGGGCATTTAATTTTATCTACATATTACTCGTATAAAAACGAGTCAAAGAGGGGAGTTCAACTGATCCAGAGTAATCTTAAAGAGAAAGTAAAAGGCTTGAGTTCCTTTAAAAAAGGCAACGAGAAAACTGTCGACCAAAGTAAAAGCCGTTGAGCCTTTTATAGTGCTAGGAAAGTGGATGGGACGATTAGATTAAAAGACCACCCCATTAGAATCATACTTAACCTGACAACACAGCTACCATTAAAAGACATTTCCATTAGAATCACACCTATCGTGACCCATCCACCATTTTCACTTGCTTGCCTCAAAAGTAGATTCTCACCGTCACTGGGAACTGAAGCTTTTGGACATTATCTCCTCGGGTCCTTTCCTTTCATCGATCAACGTCATTATCTTTTGTGCTCTGCCCAATATTCAGGCAGCCCCGAAACTTTATAAACCATTCTGACAAGACCTCAAAGTCGTGATTCACATTTTACTTGTCAGGTATCAAGTTCTGCTGTTTCTGACATGTCGGTTTAGATCATTGACAAGTGTGGTAAAAATACACTTTTGCTTCCCATTGGACCACGGCAAATTCAATTTGGATGGATCATCAAAATAATATTATTTTAAGTATGTTTAATAAAATATAATTATTTTTAATTTTGAATTTAATCTAATATTTAAATTTAATGACTAAAATTATTATCTTTAACTTTCAATTTTTCTTAAATATTTGTTTTTATTTATAATAATAATATTTCAAATTTATTTTCAAGATTTATATTAATAATATTTTATAAATCATATTATTTCAGAAAATATAATAATCTAAAATTTTAGTTAATTGTTTATTTTAAAATTAAGATAAATTACAATTTTTTAACTTCTTAAATTGGAAGATCCCATGGAATCTAGCTTCCGCTCCTGACCACACCCTCAACTTTGTAGATAGGAATCCGAACCTCGTGTCTAGAAATCTTTGATTCTTCCCGTTCTAGTCGGTCTTACTCTGTACTTCCTTTATTCTAAACTTTACAAAAATTAGATTATCGGATGATTCGGGAATAAAAGAATCCAAGTTGTACGGAACAGAATATCTGTTTTCGTAATTTTCACGTTGCTTGCTTCTTTAATTGTCTCCGTCTGTTGACAATATCGAGATTTTGACATAAATCTGCACTCGTATTAGATAAACGACAAAAGCAATCCAGAGCCCAGACTTACTGAATGTCACGAGGGAAAATCGTGCTGTGCCTTATGTTACGATAACGATGACTTGTTAGATTTCACACTAAAAAGGAAGCCAATTGTTCGTACTCCTGGAGTCATCATTTTTCCTGTTCCTTGTCTTTAGAGTTATTGTCGTAGCTATTTGTAACAAATTCAGCAATAATTAGTTGGGCCCAAGCACGAATAGTTAATCGGGCATTTCCTAACTTTGCTTTTCTGATCATTAAGTTCTTTTTCTTCTTTTTCGTGCGGGACGTTGGCCTTCTTGCTTGTCACTGTCATCGGCAGCAAGCATCCTTCAAACCTGGCATAATGGTCTTGCTTTGAATGAATGCATGTAGTGACCCAGTTTAACTTATGCTATTACGCCATTTCGTGGTCGTTCCATGCAGAATAGGAAAAAAAAAAAAAAAAGAAACAAAAGGCTGACAGATTCTACAAATTTGTGTCCTGCAATGCCTCCACGTGTAAATGCTTCAGTGGTTTCACCAGCGAATCATCAGCTCCACCAGGGCACTAACACCAATCATCGGTACACAAAGAAGCAAATCGCAGCTTTCAGTGTTGGAAAGCTGCAAGTATGATGTAACGGCAACCGCTTTACTTGAAGACTTAATACAGAATTATTTAATAGTAATATGGGATTATCCCTTGAAGCATATTCAATAAATGATTAGCATTTTTGGCAAAGACGAAAAAAGTAAATTACTACTTTATCACATATAATTCCTTACTTTTGATCATCCTAAGAAGAAATTTAAGTAATCAGAATATGTAGATTTTCTTGATAATAACGAAATAATCAAAGTATTGTAAGTTGAAAAAATATTAATCCTTCAATTCTTAAATTCATGGTCTATTTATCGGTTTCCCTTCAATACTTTGTGGCAATTATTTTATAAAATATTGAATTGAATACCAAACTGAAGCAGTCAATAAAGAACATCATAGAATCTTTTGTTTTGCTTCTCACATCATAGAATCTTTAGTGGACAACTAATAACCACCGTAGATTGAACATATATATGAAATAGCGTTGGAATTTTGTTCTTGTACTATAAATAGAAAGAAATAGTTCAACAACCTAATAATACATACCGTTTATGTTTTTCGATTTACTCTCTAATGTTACTAAAGTTATTATATATCCCCTTGAAATCTGATTAAATTGTCACAAATCCCTCTTTCATCAATTGTAGTTAGATTATCGTTTAATTTATCCTGCAAAACTTTATTATTTGGACTTTGAAAAACAAGGTATAATTTACATTAAACGATATTTTTTAACTTGTAAAAAGAGCTTCTTGTTATGTTATACCGAAATAGGTTCTTCCAATCAATAAATAATGTACGGAGGTCTAAGAAATATCTTGTTGGACCCTGCTTGATTCCGGAGCCCAACGCTAGATCTGATGTTATGAAACGTGAGTGTGTTCCCATGAAATCTCCTTAACTATCATCGATTCATCTTCTTGCTTTGATACCATAATTGTTGGATCCCGTTTTCGGAACTCAACTCTTGCTCTGATACCATATCTGTTGGGTCCAGCTTGTTTCCGAAGCCCAACGCTTGGTTCCCTGTAATACTTGAACGTGGTTTCTTGTTCTTGCTTTGATACCACAACTGTTGAACCCCGGAAACAAGCTGGACCCAACATATCTCGATTCATACAAGTGAAATTGTCATATAGTTTCTTACGTCGAATTTGAAACGCTTTACAGGATAAATAAAACGATAACATAACAATAACTAATAGACAGAAGATTTATGTTAATTTGATTAAACATTAAAAAGGTATGCGATAGTTTAAATTAAATGAGAAATTAAAAGTCGCATAGGTGCCATATGTACTTAATATTGAGTGTTCAGTCTTATTTTGAGACTTTCGGTGATCATAGACTTTTTTTAATGGTTTGTTAGGATAAAAAATAAGAGAAGACAAGATGGATAAAGCTCTTCTAAAGAGACATGATCCTGTAGGGTGTTACACACCCATGTCTTTGACTTACATGATTGTGTGGATCAACCGTATAAGTCTCTGGAACCATGTGAAAGAACGTGTGAAGAGTGAAGACATACATAGCCATGTACACGCCCTTGTGCATGGCATACACTGCCCTGTATGTGACACCCCCATATACCTCCTGGGAGGACATTGCGAGTGCTACACACACAGAACATATATAGAATCGAAATAGATCCAAATGTACGAAACATTTCATACATGCATTTCTAGAATCTTAAACAAACATATATTACATATCATAAATTCAAAAACCAATCTAAATTAAGGTTATTACAAACCTTCAGTCAAATTCAAACATCAAATACAAGCCCAAAAACAAACTCAAAAATACATTTTGACAAACAAAACTCAATCTCCTTTGGCCATTGCAGTTGACTTGTCCTAATCTTTATAATCCTCGCTCAAAACCTACACGGGGTAAATCCTTCGTGCTAAGCATATAGCTTAGTGAGTAATAACTAATCTATACATGAAATGACAGCTCTTCATACTAAATCATGTAACAACATAAAAATGCATTAAAAGATTGCTTTAACAATAAATTAGACACAATGCATTTCAGAACAGATTTTATAATTAACAGAACTGAATATCACAAGAGGGTATAAACCCTTCAGAATCAGAACACAATTTTGTTTATGTCAGAATCAACATATATCAGAATACAAAATCAGATGACTGCTAATATATTTACAGAAACTAGTAACGGGACTTATACAGGAGAGACCGAAGTATCACAGGAGCAGCCGCAAACCCTTCTAGTCATGCCTATTTACCCACAACTAGGACTTAACAGTTTTAAAACAAAACAAAGTCATTTCAGACATTTCATGTGCAAAGTAAGTAGTCAATCATATTCACATGCAAGTAGCACTTTCAATGATATAAACATGCATCAAATGCCTCAGACAATCATTGTTCGGAATTCAGAACACAATCAGCATAAATCAAATTCAACAAGTAAAACAAAGTAAGGTGTGACGTCTATGATTACTCACTATCGCTCCCTTTCACTTATTGCCTTGAAATTTCGACAATATCTGAAAGTAATCGCTCTACTTGCCCTTCTATAGACAATCAAACATAAGTTCATGTTATTATATTTTTCATGTAACTGAATCAACATTAGTATGAATGTATCATATAACATGCATGTTCAATGACATAGCCCATCTTTGTTTTCAAATCAGACTTTTGGGTGGTCTACTTTACATGATCATTTAGATCAAGAAAATGGAGTATTTAAGTAACACTTTCTTCTAGACAATTGTTCGCCTTTGTCTTAGGTTTCTAATGATACCAAAATCATACAATTTGGTTTTGTATACTGAAAATTATACTCAAAATATTTCAGACTGTTTTTAAGCTTCAACAAAATTCTTAACTCAACTTAAAATCAGACTTTGGAATTATTAAAATCAGAATTGTAATTTTATCACTTTAGGAAAGTTGTGGCCTTATGTCTCTAGTTTAATCTGAATTAAGAACCAACTCATTTGGAGATCCACAATTCAAGATATACTCATAATACCGAAGCATGTTCAATAAAAAATACTCCAGTTTATAACATTCCAACAGACTCCATCACTTTCAACCAATCAATCTTTTTCAAATTCGGATGGCTATTTTGACATAGAAATTGAGGCTTATGAGCAAATTATTCTTCTAAACAAATATTCCTCTATGTCTTAAATTTCTAATGAACTATAGTTCATACAATTTGATTCATTATTCCAAAAGTTATACTCAATATACTACAAACTGAGTACATTTGAAATTTTGGCTAGTGAGTGATCATGCACTCAAAGTTGTACAACTCATATCTCTCAATGCCAGTATTCAAAAATTACAAACTTCATTTGAATTTAAAACTAAGAGAATAACCTACAATGTTGGTGAAGATACCTTAGTCTAATTCGGCCTACATCAATACAGTTTATTCAATAACAACAGGACATGATTTATGTCCTTGATAGTGTTATAGCCTAAGCCAAGACTCAATTTCATGCCAATGTTGAAAGTCTTAGAGACAAAATTAAAATTTGACTTCTTCAAGAAAGTTGTAGACATATGTCTCAAGTTTAATCTGAATTAAAATTAATCCAATTTGGATACCTACAAGCACGATATAGCTAAAATACCGAAACCTGTCCAGTGTATCTACTCTTTCCAACCAGTTTCCAGCACATACCTAACCTCAATTCTTTCTTTATTCTGTACATGTGTGCTTCATTTCAAACATCAAACAATACATGTTATAATAGAATACCAAGTCTATAATTCCCTTACCTTACTAAGCTTTAAATTAAACACCAAGATTCCAACTAATCCAAGCTTCCAAACATCCAGCACATACCTAAGTTTAATGTGCAACTTTCAGCCTTAGCATAACAATAGATAGAAAATTAATAGAAACTTTTTCTAAATTCAGTAGCTTACCAAACATTCAAGTGATGACAACCCGACACCCAAGAGAAATTCCAGAAGTTAGAGAGACTAAGCAAGTTTCAGTGGAGAGAAGTAAAGAAGATGAAAAATGAACCTCTCCACCATACCTTGCTTTATCACCAGCTAGGTGTCACTAGCTTAACATACCATGTAACACCAAGGCATGAAGCCCATTTGCCCACCATTTATGCTGCCACATGTCTCCAACATGTCATGCCATTAGTCACATAATGAATGATGCCACTTGTCCTATATGCTGCCAAATGTCTCACATTGAATGGTAGCAAATGTCAAAAATTCGTAGGCTTAATCATACTAATTTTTATGTACCAACTTAACTTGTCATTTGATAATTTTCCTAGTTCCAAATATACATTTAAATTCAATTTACTAACTATAGTCCATCAATACCAAAATTCAAGTCATATGCCTTTCACATTCAAATCATAGCCCAATTTTTAACTCCTATCTCACATATACTTTCATGAACATGTATCATTTCAACTAGGGTATATTTTGGGGCCTTACAGTTATTATAAAACAAAAATCTCATCTGTCCATCTATAAAAGGGGGATTTCTTTATAAATTTTTTATGTTGATAAAGAAGTCCCTCAGGATTGGAGAGACAAAATTTAAATTTTTTTGAAGTACTCTAGTAAAAAGGTGCCTTATAAAATTAAATTACAAGCACTCTCCTTATAAAATTAAATTACAATCACTCTACTTTGTACTGATTGGGGGAGTCTTATTTTGGTAAGGTACTGATGAAATTATTTTAAGATGTCTAGGGATACCGGAGGCATTAACAATAATGAAATAGGCTCATAAGGAGGAATGTGGGGCTTATTAGTTTAGAATTAAAATGAGGTAGTTCATTAAGCATCATGGTTACTATTGGCCTTCAATATTAAAGGATTGTATATCATATGCAAAAAGGGTGCCAATAATGGTAGAAGTATAGAAGAAAAAAGTAAATTCAAGCCTTTGAATTACATTATATAATAATTAAGCTATGGCCATTTAAGGGTTAAGTCATTAACCTTATTGGAAAAATATACCCACCTCCCTCTAAAGGACATAATTTAAATTTGTTGGCTCTATATTATTTTACCAAATGGGTGGTGGCTCAACCCATGAAAAAGGCTAAACAAGATGTTGTACTGAAGTTCATTAAGGAACAAACTATTCAACAATCTGGAATTTCATAATCAATAATAAGTGACTAAAGGACTATGTTTATTGGTTAGGAGGTTAAAGATTTTTTCCCTGAATTATGACATACATTATTGAATTCGACTCCTTATTACGCTTAAGCTAATACACATCCTGAAGCATCAAATAAAGTAGTCATTAAAATCTTAGAGAATTAGAGAAGAATCCTAGATATTGGTATAGGATTATCTGAGACTTTATGGGCATATCAGACTTCTAAAAGTGCTGCTATAGGTATTAGTCCTTTTACTTTGCTATATTGCCATGATTTCATTCTCCCTATGGAAGTACTAATCCCATCTCTAAGAGTGGCTAAGTAGATGAGTATTTTAATGCCATGATGATGGAACTAGAGGATCTAGATGGATTTCGTCTTCAGGCTGTGAATAATATGGTTAGACGAAAAGAAAAATGGCAAAGTTTTACAATAACAAAGTTCATAAAAGGCATTATAAGAAGGTGATTTGGTGTGGAAAGTGATTTTTCCACCTGGGACGAAAGATATAGGGTAGGTAAAATGGTCTCCTAATTGGGAAGGGTCATTTAGAAGAGTCCAGATCTTCTGTCCAGTTTTTATGGTGTTTTATTGTGTTCAGTGAATCTCAGCCATTCATTTATGCGGGTTCCACGTTTATTTACGTGGAGCTCACGTGAGACCCGCATAAATAAATGACTGAGATTCACTAGAAACAATAAAATACCATAAAATCGGACAGAGAATCTTGCTCCCATTTAGAATTCATAAGGTTCTAAAAGATAACTCCTTTTTTTTTTTAGTTACAACATAAAAAAAGAAATATAACCAAGCCAAATTATTTTATGAAACAGCCGTACAAATAGAATGCAAAGATTCGGACACATGAAAACTCGGGATTTGCTTCTTTATTTATTCCTCTCGTCAGTCTGCACCGCCAAACAAATTCATCAAACGAACACCTTCCTTCTCCTTTCGCTGCCTTCCCTTTCCCTTTCTCTCTTAAAGAACCCAGACAATGCAGAGGCCTATTAATCAGGACCGACGCTCCAGATCCTCCAGGCCCGCCACCGTTCACGGCTGTGCCCAGTCCGGAGATCTTTCTGGCTTCCAAAAGTTGCTCCGTGACAACGCTTCTCTTCTCAATGAACGAAACCCTGTCGTATGATTCCCCCATTTCTTGCTGATTATTTTTTGCATTAAGGATGTGCGCATTTTCACGCCTAATCATTCTTCCATGTGGGTTTTTCTTTTCGTTTCCTGTTCCTAAATGGTGACGGAGACTTGTTGCGATCAGTCGTAAAGATTATACCTTTTAGGTTTCTCGTGGAATTTAATGGCTTTTCATTTTTTTTGTTTATTCGTTGATTGGATTTCTGGGTTGTCGTTGGTTGAATATAGATCCGCATGGTTTACTTGTTTGACCTCCGTTTACTTCGTTGCTTTCGTTGCGAAAATTCCGCAACCTTTTCCAAGCCCAGCAAGATAAAGCTTTTGTCTTTTTCAAATATTAATTTCAGGATGCGGTTGATAACTTTCGTTGAGATAGGCGTAGTGAGACCTGTACTTCAAAGGACAAGGAATTGAGAAATGGTTTTGTTGACGCGATCAGGGATGATGAAGCCAGATCTAGGGTACAGATAATTGTATGGAGATGGGTGACTTTGTTCTCTTCTAGGCCATCAAGATTTTAGCATACTTTTCCAAACCTTGTACTTATTAAACCCTTGCTAATGGGATCTTATCTGTTGTATTCTGGAGAAGGCTGTCTGGATTCTGGTTATGTGGTCTGCGTTACTTGGTTGATAAGGGTGTCGTGTCAAAGGGGTTAATAATTGCTTGCAATGCGGAGACTGCGGATAGGCTTTAGGACAAGCTTGATGCAGCAGAAGCCGTGAATTATGGCTTCAGTATATTCTTGGGTGCAGTACACTGATACTACATACTGATAACTGTTCCAACCTTAATTTCCTTTACTTGATTGTTATGAGTAATGACAAGAAAGATGATGAATCTCTCATGTATTAGAAATGGATTCGGGTGCAGAGTAGTTACTTTTAGGGGTTAAGTTCATAGCTGGAATGCCATATTGGCTTAGGGCAACTACACCAGCCAATCGTCAAAATGTCATAACCATTAACAGTAAAGAGCTGAGATATATTGATTTTTAACTTAATTGACATTTTCTTTATTTCAGTGTTGGCATCATTCAGCATACATGACTCTTTTTATAGATTTTGTAATGTGTATGCTTTTATGGCTTTGACTCAACTTGATCCATGTTTATAAATGGTTGAACTTTGCCCTTCAATTGTTGTGCAACTATCCTTGTAACTCAACTGCACTAGGTTTAGAATCAAATGCACAATTGAGTGTGTGTGCTTCCTCATTTAATTTTCCTTTTTCTATTTGATGTTTTATTTTATTGTTTTAACTGCAGATGGCCCAAACTCCACTTCATGTTTCTGCTGGTAACAATAAGGTTGAAATAATTAAATATTTTCTCAATTGGCAAGGAGCAGAAAAACTTGAACTGGAAGCTAAGAATATGGTAAGCATAGTTTGCATTTTATGTACACTTCTATAACAAGTGTTTATTCACTCTTGAATATCAAATCCACTTCTGTTAATTGTTGTCTTTGATTGTGGGAGTTGATGGACTGAATGTTGCAGTATGGAGAAACTCCATTGCACATGGCAGCTAAGAACGGATGCAATGAGGCTGCGCAGTTGCTGTTATCTCATGGTGCATTTGTTGAAGCTAAAGCAAATGTGAGTTTCCTTAGCAATTCTTTACTCATTTTCTGTTGAGTTCAATTAACAATGGAGATTATGGAAATGATTTTTCTCATTCTGCTCCGTTTGTTTTTGGTTGCATATATTCAGAATGGAATGACACCATTACATCTTGCTGTTTGGTACTCTATCAGGGCAGAAGACTGCTCTACTGTCAAAACTTTGCTCGAGTATAATGCTGATTGCAGTGCAAAGGATAATGTAGTTCACATTTGTATTTGTTGAGGATTATTACATTAGTTTTATTTCTTTCTATCTTGTGGATTTAGATATATAACATTGGATTGGCAGGAGAGGATGACTCCTCTGGATCATCTTGCACAAGGTCCAGAAAGAGTGGAGTTACGTGAATTATTGCTCTGGCATTCTGAAGACCAGAGGAAAAGAAGAGCACTTGAAGCATGCAGTCAAGCAGAAGCTAAGATGGAAGAACTTGAAATTGCACTTTCTGGGGTCGTTGGGTTGCATGAGCTCAAGTTACAGCTAAGGAAATGGGCAAAGGGGATGCTTTTGGATGAGAGACGCAGAGCCCTTGGATTGAGAGTTGGAGTAAGAAGACCTCCACATATGGCCTTTCTAGGAAATCCTGGGACAGGTAATGTGAATTTGATTTGATTGTCATAGTCTTTGTAAACACTGCTGCATTAAAGGGAAGAAACTAGAAAAGGAAGAAAAGCCATTAACCACTCTGTTGTGCCCTTTTCTGAGTGACAGTTCATCTATCTTTAGACTTACCTGGACGCAGAACATAAATTCATTTATGTATAATCATATGTACATTTTATTTTTGATTCTATTTGGCTCAGTAGGTTTTGTAGTTGTTTAGTCTGGGCTTTTTCAAATAGAGGATTGGCAACTTGCAGTTTTTCAATTTGTTTTTGATACAAGTTCTAACCATATTAGAGAAACTTATATGAGAAGTAAAAGAAAAAGTACAGACAATGCTTCCTCTTTTATGCTAGTTCATAATCTGTCCCCTGTTTATAAACAAAATGTTTAATACTTCATACAAATTGGAAAGATTCAATTAATTGGTCAAAAGACTTAAAATTCTGGTCTAGAAAAGATATAGTGCAGATCTATCCAAATTTTAAATTTAAATATGGCACAAGTAGAATTTGATCCTCCTTAATCACTTGCAGTTTCTCATATTGTTTCTATTTGTTTATTCTGATAGCCAGATTGTTTTTCTTTTTCTACAGGGAAAACCATGGTAGCGCGTATACTTGGAAGGCTACTCCATATGGTGGGAATTCTGCCTACTGATCGGGTGACGGAAGTGCAACGCACGGATTTAGTTGGTGAATTTGTTGGTCATACTGGACCTAAGACTAGGAGGAAGGTAAGGACAACATTTGGAATCAATATTTATCCTATTATTGGGAACCCGATATTGTTTTTCTTTTGACAGATTAAAGAAGCAGAAGGGGGGATTCTTTTTGTAGATGAAGCATATCAGCTTATTCCAACCCAAAAAGCAGATGATAAGGACTACGGGATAGAAGCTTTAGAAGAGATCATGTCGGTTATGGATAGTGGAAAAATTGTAGTGATATTTGCAGGGTATAGCGAGCCAATGAAGAGGGTGATAGCGTCCAATGAAGGTTTCTGCAGAAGGGTGACTAAATTTTTTCATTTTAATGATTTTACTGCAGAAGATTTGGCAAAGATTGTTCACATCAAGATGAATTGTCAAGAAGAGGATGGTTTACTCTATGGATTTAAGCTACATTCTTCATGCAGTTCAGATGTTGTTGCGACACTGATAGAAAGAGAAACAACTGAAAAGCAGCGTAGGGAGATGAATGGTGGAATGGTTGATACAATGCTGTCTAATGCTAGAGAAAATTTGGACCTCAGGCTCCATTTTGACTGTGTAAATACTGAAGAGTTGTGTACAATAACCTTACAGGATCTGGAAGCAGGCATTCGGTTGATCTCGCGGTAGGGTAACGAAGAAGATATCAATAGCTAAGCAGACTAGTAAGGAATTCATCATTCTTCATTAATGTTCCATTTCCCAATCTGAGAGTTTGCGTATGTACTACTTCTACTGAGGGCCTTTTTCATTGATTTTTTTTTTCCCTCTGATTCATTCATTATTTAATTGTACCAAAAAAGAAATTTCTTTAAATAGATTATAAGTTAAAATTTGAACCAAATCTGCAAATGAAATTATTCTTGTTGTTTGAGTAACATCTCAATGAACATGTTCAAGAGTACAAGAACCTACTATGATCCAACTCAATTACAAAAGAATGAAAAGGTTTGTCTGTTTGTTTAATCTTGTCATGGCGTTTGTATCAAATGCACAGTTCTTTACCAATTGTGAAATCTGAATCACTAAATCCAATTGTTTTCCTATCTTCATGGTGCATGGATTGAGCAATTTCTATCTTGTTAGGAATCTCCGTCACCATGTCCATGTCTCATCTTCTTCACCTTTGCGTGCAAGCCAAAGATGGGATATCCCTGACAATTATTAGAAAGCTGTCGATTTAAAGTATTTAATTTATACTTAAAAGTCTCTATTTCTCAATTTTTATAATGTCTCAAGCACTTGTAGTAATTTAAAGACATTTTTTACCATCAATCCTATAATATTTTTTGAAGATATGGCTTAATTTCATTGTAAGTATAAAATAAAATACAGCCCTGGGTTCGAAAAGAGAGATTTTTTTAGTACATGAGATGAAGCGCGTCCGTGTGCATGATATGGTATGAGCGCAACTAACCAGAACCAGAGAGGCTTGCTCTTTCAACGGCCAAATTTTTCTGGCTACCCAAGCACACCATCGACTGTGTAACTGTAATTATGGTGTCAATACTCTCTTCTACTTCTTCTCTCGCTTCAACTTCAAGGACCGATTCTTCATCATCTTCTCTTGGGCTTATCCAATTTAAAACTAAACTCAACCCCATCTTCCCAAGACCATCAATTTCATCTTCTTCTCTCCGCTGCTCCGCAAAAGCCTTCTCTTTCTCTTCCAACAACACCCTCCTAGACGAAGATGTTTCGGCCTCTCATTTCTTGCAGAATAATTCGATTGCTGATTTTATGAGGTTCAAGATAGGCCCTGGCAATAGCTGGGCCAAGTTGCAGACCGCTGTTGTTAGTTATAGAAAGAGATTCCCTTGGTCACTTCTCAAGCCTTTCCTAAGGGTACTCTCAACTGGGTTTGCCTCAGTTTTGATTCTCTCACTTGCCTGGTTTTAAAAATGTTGCTTTAATTATGCAGGTTGATTTGGTTTCAACCATTCACATTGCGGATAAAGAGTATGCTCTTTCTTTCTTTAATTTGTTTCTCCTTTTAATTATTATGGAATTATTGATTGATTTATTACTGTTAAAACCTTAGCTTTGATGTGTTTTCTTTGGGAGTTTGCTAAAACTTGTACGTGTTTGATCTGACGTTGTGATCTCATGAATTTTAGATTTACGAGGAAACGCGTTCAAGAGTCTTTTTTCTTTTTCCTATCTTCTGTCTTGACTTTCGCGTGCAGGTACTTTGAGACTCTGCAGAAGGAGCTTGACAATTATGACTGTGTACTTTATGAGATGGTCACGAGTAGGGAGAGCCTAGAGAATAGAAGAAATCCTGCTGCTGCAAAGAAACTGAAGGGTTCGCGCACCAAGGGATTTAGCATCATAGGATTTATTCAGCGACAAATGGCTAGAATTCTAATGCTTGATTTCCAGTTGGACTGCCTCGATTACCAGGCTGGCAACTGGTATCACGCTGATCTTGACTATGAGACTTTCCAGCTGCTTCAGGTTAGATTGGCTGTCCCTTTTGCAGGAAATTGATGTTATGCGCAAAATTTTCTTCCTTTCATGTTTGATTTGGTCATCAACGTATCAGTTGGATTTGCGGTCTTGTGCTCTTCCAAGAAAGATGAGGTCCTGTCAGAAATGCATGGGACTTTTGCACGGAGGTTTCCTGTTTGACAATTTTGGAAGCTATGTTGCAAGAAAGCTCTTGTTCTTTTCTTAGTTCTTCCCACATAAAGTCGTTCCAAATGATTCTTAGCTACTAGTGGTTTTAAAGTAAACTCAACCCTTTATACATGGCTCTTTTGTTCTCATTTGAATACATTCTTCGACATTTTATGGCATGGAGTTTATGAAAGATCAGCTTCTAGATCTGATGTTGTATAACAAAATTTACAGCTCGAAAAGGGTGAAAGTTTCTTCACATTTGCTAGAGATATGACACTTAAGTCGACAAAAGCCTTGATGCAAACTAGTTCGGTCAGGGAAGACCTTGGTCCTTGGAGATCGAAACTTCTATGGGCTTCTAGAGTACTTCCTATGCCACTAGTAGGCCTTTTCATCATTGGAACCGTTTGTGATGTGGGACTTCAAGCCTCAGAATATCCAGAGCTAGAAGCACTGTCTAGGCTTGACTTTGGTGCTGCAATGAAGGTTTTCCTGGCAAGGCGCCTTACATCTGAGTAGGTGCTCTCCACTAGTCTGCTTTTCTTATATGATATGAACCTTGATTAGCTCTGTGCTGCGATGAGATTACTTTGGTAAATTCTGGAGTTTTCTTCTTATACCTATTTCTGGGGAAAGAAACTTCACTGTTATAGACCTCTGACGGGAATTACTTGGTGTCCTGTTTATACTAAGATATACAAGTAAAGGTGCAGATATGCCATTGGATTATAGCTTGATATTAGGACCATTTTCGATGATGATGTGTCTAGCCTAGGTAAAAATGAGAAATAAATGAACCGAGTAAGAACAGAATGTACACACCGTGCCAACTGCAATTCTTGGTTGATTTTAAGCCAGACATTAACATTCTTGTCTTTAGGTCTATTTGTACTCTTTGTTTCCTCTTATAGCTGAGGCAATTTTTGGTCACAGATGAATACCATGTTTGACGATTCATGAATTACGAATATAGCACAATCATTACCTGTAGAATGGGGAATAAGAAAAAGGATCACAGATCTGTACACACAGTCATCAATCACCTAACTGCTAAATGATGGAGGAATTTTAGAAGCCTCCTGCCACTAGGTTCAAATTCTGGTTTAGCCATTTATCCTTCTTAACGTGCCAACTAAGAAATATGTTGTGTGATGATAAACAAAGAAGCAATTGTTATCTTCTATGAATGTGTCCATTAGTTAAGGGACTGAATGAAGGGATATTTTAAAGGTTCACACAGGAGACTGCGGATATAGAAGAGCAATCAGTTATCATTGGTGAAAGAAACAGAGCTGCAACCGAAGCACTTCAAAGAGCAATTGATGACGGTCACAATACAATTGCCATATTATACGGCGGTGGCCACATGCCAGACTTGGGAAGGCGTTTGCGGGAGGAGTTTGATTTGGTCCCATCTCGCGTGCAGTGGGTGACAGCATGGTCTATAAGGAACCGAGTATTGAACACCAGTTCCCTTCCTTTTCTGAAAACAATAGCCAAAGTTTCAGGTTGGCCATTGAACCGCTACCAGACATTGGCATTGCTCATCTTTTCATCAGTACTTGCATTAGATCTATGGTTTTGGGAGCTGTTTTTTGGCACTTCATTCAAGTGGCTTTCATTAGTTGCCAACGAATTCAATCATTACATCAATCATATACAGATGATGTGAAACGTCATATTGTTGATATGAACAAAGTCTAGGAAGGAAACCTCCCTGATGTACAGATTTGAAGCTCAACATTGTATGCAAGAAGCAAGTTATATCCTAGCCATTTTGCAAGGGAGATCTCAATTGTGGCATGAAGTCCACCTTTGTGTTAGGTTAAGTTCACTAGATATTTTGCTAAATAGTGCGATTACTTGTATTTTTTTTATTTATTCCTCATCTTCAGCAACACTTCTCAATCATTATATTGACATGGTTGGTTTGGATGAGAAAATTCAGGTTCCATGGCACCAAAATTAGTGCATCTTCTTTGATAGTTGACTGTTTCAGGTTGGGTTGGTATTACCTAGTACTTGTGTACTAGGCTAATTTGGCTACACTCATAAATTTGCCATCTTTCCAATGATTAGATTCATAAATTTGCCATCTTTCCAATGATTAATTTGGCTACACTCATAAAAGCTTCAGCACAGCACAACTTGGTGACCTTCTGAAGATTACCATACCTTGGGGCTAAGCTAAGTTAATCTAAGCCAACGCCAACACTTGTATGATTACACATACACAAGTATAGAAAACAGAGATATGGAGTCATACGGCCAAAAGGGAGTCATTTTATTCAAACTGACAGACTCTTCTGGAGATGGAAACTCATAGTGTACGACTCTATCCAAAGCTTGCTGTTCCTTTTTCCCTAACCAGCCAACAATACCATGAAGAAGCAACGGCAATTAGAATCACCGTTTGAGGTCCAGCTAAGAAATCAAATAAAAATAGGGTAGGAAGGTGTCCTATTTTATGGGAAAGAAAGCGAAAATATGGACGCTGCGTATAACTGAAATTCTAACCCCATTCTCTCCCTACCTCCCGCCTCCTCTGCTCGCGGGATGAGAATTCAGTCTTTTTTGTTTTAATTTTAAACATTATGGATCATCTCGAGATCGAATTGCAGAAGAAAAGCGAACTAGCTAGGTCAGCCAAGTTTCGTCTTTTTTCCCATAGTGCGCATCAACACGGTAACATCTTTCTTCCATTCTTCTGTGTTTGCTTCATTCCATGTCCACGCTGCTTTTACTCGACATGCATGTTTATACTTGTTGGATTTGAATCATATAAAGAAATGGAAATCAAAATCTGTGTCATTACTGAAAAGGCCAGATTGCATTGTTTCCTTCCATCTTCCACCAATTACGTTGTCAAATCTTCCATCCTTTTATGTTCTTATCGTTTTGCCAAGTAGTCATGTTCTTATTTAATTTCAGTGTGATTGAACATTCGTGTGTGGGAAGTGCAGAACCTACTCCAACCTTGATTAAGAGGTGCAAGGCCTAAAGCAAAAAGATTGAATATATACCCAAGTTCTCTCTTCTTCATTAAGTCTTCTGCGGTGCGATGTTACGGTCTGATCTAATTGTAAGGTATGAGACTTGAATCCCATATTAGTTAGATACAAAATTGATATGGAATTTATAAAGACTTTGAGCTCTCTACCCTCATAAGCTAGCTTTTAGGGTGTAGCTCTCCTAAAGTTCTTATCAATTGGTATCAGAGTCGGGCCTTAAAGTGGTGGCCCACGGAGTGGTGGCCTGGGAGTGCCAGCCGTGACCAACAAGGATCTCATAGTGGTAGCCCATGGAGTGGTGGCTTGAAAGTGTCAGCCGTGACCAATGAAGACATTGATTTTTATGGGGGGACGAATGTTACGGTCTGATCTAATTGTAAGGTATGGGACTTGAATCTTATATTAGTTAAATACAAAATTGATATAAAATTTATAAGGACTTTAGGCTATCTACCCTCATAAGCTAACTTTTGAAGTGTAGCTCTCTTAAATTAATTATCATGCGATCAAATGCTTCAACAACCAAGAGCCCACACCCAGGTACGAATGTTCTTCGGGAATCCCATTTCAGTATATCCAATTCAGATCCAGAAGCTGCATATAAATAATATGTCTTGTCTCGTTTATTTCCTAAAATCGTTTTTCCGTCTAACCATAGTACTCACAGTATACAATATAATTCCAGTTACTTTGATAAAGATCTTAGATTGATTATGAAACTGATCCCATTATCGTCTCATTGCTTATGAGGATCTTTTGTTTACGATTCTTTACTCTTTAGTTTTCTGCTAACTTGGTTGACAAATTATTTACTTCTAATTATAATCGCGGCACAAATTTTTCTTATGATTTTATTTATTTTTTAAATGACTCCTATTATTTTAAATTGTTAAAAATTTTGAAAAAGACATTCTTTTAAGAATTTATCAAATTATTTCAATAAAGTCTTCATGTAATTATTTGCATATATAATAGCATAATAGTTAATAATATAATAATTTATGTTAAAAATTTTCATAAAATTTTAATATACATCTTTCTTTAAAAGATTTAAGGGTAAAAAAGATCGATATAGATCAGGTCTAAAATATTTCGAAAAGAAATTAGAATCCAGCGGAATCTTAATTGAGATTAGGATGTCGAGCTTAAGAAAGTTCTTTTTCATTTATATATAATTAAAATGTATATTTTAATACATTTAAAATGATATTAAATTCATTATTTTATACAAATCTTATTTCATTATATAATAATACTAATAAATAACATGATTAATATGTTATAATAATTTAATCTAAATATTTTTATTTTTATTTATTATTTATACATAATTTTAACTTAATAATAAATTATTTATATTTTATAAAAATAATGTACTAATAGTAATTATTATTCAACACAAATATTGAATCTAATAGAATGATGAGATAAGATTTTTTTTTTAATACTTGTGGTAAGTCTAAGTCTAGTGGATCAATGTAATAAAAAACTTTAATTAATACTAGTACCAAGTCTACTAGACCAATAAGATATACAAATTGACTAACATTAGCATTAAGTCCAATAGGTTAATATAATAAAAAAATTTAATCAACATTAACACTAATGTTAACATTGGGTTATGTCAGCACAAGTTTGTGGTTGTTTGAGCTAGACCAAAACCCATTATAGGCTGCTCAAAATCCAAATGATCCTAACTCATATTGGCCGAATTCAAATTTGATCAGTTTTTAGTCGGTCCAAAGCTTGCCTAAAGCCTATATCACCCAACCCTAACCTAATTCAACACACCAAAATTTTTTATTAACATCCTTTTCGACAATTTGTTGTTAAGATGAGAGTCACCACTGTTAGTCCCTATTGACACGTAAGAGGGAGGGAGTGAATTGAGTTTTATAAAATTTAACAAGTTTTCTAACCATTATACTAAATTAATAACAATCAATAAAGGATAAGAAAATTACTTAGTAATAAAACAATTGAGCTATAATTTAAATAGGATAAGGAAGATAGTATGCAAACTTATTTATGGTAGTTCAACAAACAACCTTTGCTTATGTAATTATTCTTTCAAGGTCGAATAACCTTTGTATAATCTTTCTCGATAAAGAAGAATCCTTTTTACAATCGTCTTCTAAAGTGAAGAGGAATTTCAATCTCACTTGGATCACTTTCAAGTACAATAATATATTTGCCAGACTAAGTATCATAACTTAAATTTCCTTACTTTATCACTTGATGACTCCCAAATGGGTCAGTCACACAAATATAAAACAATGATATTCAAATGACTAAAAAAAACTCTTTAAAATGTGTGTATACAACATCCAAAACCTTCTTGATACTAAAATCAAGAGAAAAAAAACACTTATTTATAGTATTTTGGGACCCCAACTGGCTGTTAGAGTCAAGAACTAGTTGTTACAACTATTATATACAAGGCATTAGTCAATCGATATGTAGTATGCATAAAAAGCTCTAGATTCATTAAAATATTGAGAGACTTTTATATTAAAAACAAAAGTTTCAATGAGACTCGTGCATTAAAGTGAAATAAAATTTTTATACCTTTTATGGCGTTAAATTAATAAAGTGAGATTATAATTAGTATAGAATAACTTTGATAAGCCTTAATCTTCTTTTGTTCTTGGTTTGATATTCATTTCGACGGTTGTAAACTTCAACTTCTCTTTATCAACTTCATAAGCTATCTTTTTAAGTGCATGACTTCATTTTTGTTCTTATATTGCTTTTCATCAAAACAAGAAACACATTAGTAGTAACTATATTTTGTTATCATCAAAACATTGATCAAAACCTCCTTAGTTCAAGAATCTCCCCCTTTTTGATGATAAAAAATTTTAATATTTAAGAACAATAAGAAAATTAAGCAATAGAAAGTATCAAGATAGTGATTAGTTCCCCATTAATTCATGCATAAAACATAATTCAATGTAAAGAACAAAAGAAATATTCAAAATCAAAGAAATATTCATACATGAAGATAACATAAATTTACTTAAGCATATCACATAAAGTGTAAGAAATATAAAAATGACAAAATAATCGCTCCACCAAAATTTTATTACTCCCCTTGAATGTCATCAACCCTTTTAAATGTCATCATTCCCTCTAAATGTCATAACACTAATATTTCTCTCCCTTTTTAGAATCATAAAAAAAGAAATCAATTAACTAAAAATACATAATGTAAAGCGTCATGTATCAAGCTAACTAGGTTAAAAAATGTTTTAAATTAAGATTGACATAATTTCTCAATAAAGAGTGTTATTAAACATTTAAGGAATCAAAACAAAAGGTCAATTTTGATTAAATATCCCTAATTATGTCTACTTTTAAAATCCTCAATTTCAGTATTATGCTTAGGTTGAAAGATTCAATTAAAGCATTAAAAGCAAGTTTTGACAAAATTAAAGGTTGGGATCGTAAAAAATAAAAGCATAATTGCAACATCCAACAATTAATTTCATAAAAGAATGTGTAATTTATAAAGTCCCCAAAAAATAGAAACATGAAAAAGTGTCAAAATACTAAAATTGAACAAAATTGTAGGGATATAATTAAAAAGGAAATAAACATTATACTCATTTTACAATTTAATTTTAAAGGTAATAATTTGAAAAGATAACTTTTAATTAAGAAAATAATGACCTCCTTTGGCATATAGTCTTTAATTCTACGTACTAATGTTCACACTTTTAAAAACAATTATTAAACACCTTACTCATATAGTCTTTAATTCTAGGTACTAAGGTTCACACTTTAAAAACAATTATTAAACACCTTACTCATAATTCAAACACAAACAATCATTACTAAGGATTTATACACAAATTGACAAGTTAACGCAAATTATCACATATTTATAAATTATAAACTGATAGTTACCTCATATTGAACATTACTTATGAGACATTTGAATGGAGATTCTTTTTGAGATTACAATCCATTGGAGGCTTTTTATCCTTCTTTTCTCTCCCACATGGTTCAAAAATTGTCTCTTTTGAAATGTTTGGTGGCTAAATTCTCCACATCCTACATCATCCTCTAGACTTTCTTGGAGGTAAGAAGGTTAGATTCATCATGATAAAATGCATAAACTTTTAAATAATACTCAATTTAATAACTACTATCTTTGCGACATAGCATTTGCTCTTTCTTTTTTAATAGGCTTACAAACCAAAATAATCAATGTGTTTTAGGAACCCAAATAAGCTTTGTTCCTTGGTTGTTAGGTTTCTTCTTCTTTTCAACCCATACTTTCAAGGGTTTGCTTGAAATTATTTCTTTTGAAAAAAAAAATATCTACATGTCTACACTGAACATAAAAATGACATGCTAATGATGATAGTTATATGCATTTCTTGGACCTCTTAATATGTATGTATAATATAGAATCTTCTTTTGGACATTAAAGTTGTTGAATGTTCTCTTAGTATAGTGAAATGTCCTATGATTATATGTGTGATGCCTACTATGAATGAAAGCTTGATGTATACTTCTTTGAAGGTTAAAAAGGTGTGAGTGAATTTGTATGTTATCATAGAAGTTATGCCTATTCTTTCCTCGATAGTATTAAACTCCATAACTAGGTTGTGAGCTATATATAAAATCATGATAATTGCTTTTAGGATTAGTCCTAGTGGATGTGTAATGTGCACGCACATGTTTGGATATGAAAACTTTATACTCAGTTGTAACATTAAACAATGGTTCTTTACTATGCAAATATTTTTTGTTAACAAATATAGTTTTAGAATTGCCTTCACTTTTATATTTATATTTTATTCCCTACCTATCATTGGAATTCTTTTTAGCTCTTAGCATGTTTTCTATGTTTTCATTCCTTTTAGTAAACTTGGACAAAGAGTCCTTAATGGAATCTACCTCCTTTTTCAATATTTCATTCTCACGTCTTAATGCATCTAATTCATGATTATTATCAATAATTGCATTTTTGGATGCTTTAATGCTATGAAATTCATTTTTCATCTATTCATTCTCACTCATGTATGCATCTAACTCCTTTTAAACTTCCTTGAGTTTGGAAAACAACTTCGTCCTTTTCTTACTTATGATTTATAAACTTTCAACTTATTCGTCATAAATTAAATTAATATCACTATCATATAAGTTAAGTTTGGATGTTACCTCATCATCATCCATAACAGTAAAGCACATATGATTATCTGTTCTTTCAAATGCTCACTTTCAAATTCACTTATGTCATCCTAAGTTGATGTTTTAAGTGCTTTCTTCTTGTTCTTCTTCTTTTTCTTACAGTTTCTCTCACACTTCTCATTATCTTTGAGCTGAGAATATTGTGACTTTATACAACTAGGTTTTTTACGTTCAAAGCAATTAATATGAGAGAGTTTATGTTTTAACTTATTTTTACCTTCCTTGAAGTCCCCTTCTTTTTGGAGAATTTCTTCTTCAAGAACTTCTTGAATTTTTTAAGTAACTAAACTAATGTCTTCTTCATTGCTTTCACTAGTTCATATCTCTTTCTCTTCGTTTGATTCTTCTTTTGAGAATTTAAATGCTAAATTCTTTTTCTTAATGAGCATCTGACAAACCTTTATCCTAAAATGACTAGGCGGCTTACCCGACACCCCACGGTGACCTTTTGATCGATATCCGATCCAACTGGAAAGTTCCCGTGGAGCTAAGCCTATTTCCTTTTTAATCGAAAAACTTTAATGCATTATAAAAAGATATAAACAATGGAGTTTTTAAAATCATTTTTATTAAAAATTTTGGCAGCACAACGACAATATTTTGACCTTCCCAAAATTTTCAAATCTCTGTAAAAGTTCAAAAACACTTCTATAATCATCTCAAAATTTCCACTACAAATTTTTGACTTTAAGTCAATCCACAAGCAATCTCAACAATCACTTCAATATTCTTAATAAACTTAGACATATTCATGCATTTAACTTAAAACATTCATATACATGCGTTCTTTACACAAAATATAGTCCAAAACATATCAGGAAAATGCAAATGTTCCTAAAAACATTTACAAGTCAAAAATGCCTACACAATAGCACGTGACGAAGTTGACTAGTTATGAGGAGGAGTCCCTACTGTTGAAGCCCCTAAGCGTGCACCAAGGAGGTTTTATTTAAAAACATAAAAGAGAGTGAGCTAAACATGCTCAGTGAGTGCTAGAATTTCTATTAAAATCATATTTAACTATTTTGAACCTCTCTAAAGTAAGTTCATCTCAATTTGCATAATTCAATTTTTAATATGAAACATATATATTTCCAAAAATCAAGTTTCTCAAATTGCTTTTCAAATAAATAGTGGCAGCATTAAAAATGTCATGAATTTCTTACATGATATAACCCATCACTAACTTCTTCGCCATATGGTACCCACAGGCATCAAGTCACGGAGCTAGTTTTGCATTGCTTACCCGCGACTGGTTAACCACTAGTTACAGAGTTCGTTATACATCACTTACTCGAACTAGGATAACCACTATACATCGGTAGTTACGAAGCTGGTTTTGTATCACTTACCCGCAGCTGGTCAACCACTAGGTACGGAGCTGATTCTATATTGCTTACCTATACTAGGTTAACCACTATATACTAGTAGTTATAGAGATGGTTCTACATTGCTTACCCATAACTAATTAACCGCTAGTTACGGAGCTGGTTCGACATCACTTACCTGTACTAGGTTAACCGTTGTACATCGGTATAATAAAATGTATAAAACCTATCAGTATAGGCTAAAAATCATTTCCTTTTTATCAACCAATAACATCATCTCAATATAAACTCAAATCATATAAGATTTAACTTTTAAACTTAAATTAATATATTGTTAAAAACATAAAATTATACTAGTAATATTCACTTATAAAGCATCATCCACATAAAACTCATAATCTATATTCACTTCACGATAGAATAGAAATCATTTTCATAAAATATATTTAAAATGAACTCGTCGTTAAACAACTTTATCGTCAGGCACACTCACGCATTCTGTGCCTTTCCTTTTCCTACACAAGCACATTTCAGTTAGGCATTTATTTCCAAATTTGGAAATAAGACATTAACACTATAAATTTGATTAACTGAATTCGAGATTAGTATTTAATCATGTAACACGTACGCTAATTGTATTTCTGTTTACTACCGTAAGCTAACCTATTTTTCTCCATTTTCAATTATACCTTCAAAAGTCACTTAAAACCATGTTTTACCTATTCTAACTTATAAATTTATTCAAAACACTATCTCACTCAATTTAATTCACCATATCATGATCATACATGATGAGTCACGGTTATGACCTATGTCCAGAATCCATACCTCCACTTGTTCCTTACTTTTCACATTGAAAACGTTCAAATTAGGCTTTGAGGTCTTCTAGACAGTTTTTCCCTAAGTCTCTAATTTCCATATCATCAAAAATCATGACATTTCAACTTCTAATCATGAAAAATGGACGAAAAATCACAATCTGTTTCAACACAGGGGCAGTATCAGGTTACCACTTTCAATCTCAAACTTTGATATCATTCATCCAGAATTAGGTCTCAATTTACTTAGATATTTTTAGTAATATGTATTAGGTTTCATCTTCAATTGGAATCACTCAATTTGCAGGTCTATAGGGTGATTTATGACCAAAACAATGGAATTGGTTCAAACTTGTAAGGTTCGTTCATGCATCTCATGTATAATATATATCAAATATACACAGCGGAAAATAAAATGGAACCTCAGAAATTAGATCTACTCATGTATATAGATATAGAAAATAAAAACATGAAATGCAAGATGTTTACATACCTTTCTGATGATCTCCTTTGTTCTTTAATCTTCTCCGCGTTAGGTTGTTGTAAACCATAACGATCAACATAGACCGTCTCTAATGAAAGTCCAAATGAAAATAGAAGGATTAAACCTCACCAGGAGATGGCTAGAATACTTTCTTTGTGCTAGCAAAGACAAGAACTCTTGTGAGAGTTAGAGAGAAAAATAGTGTGTGTGTAAGCAAGAACCTTTCTTTTTACTTATGTCTGCACCATTTGGCCTTCCATAACCCCTATCACTAATGGAGAGTTATGAGAAGTTAATGGTCATGAATAGCATGCATTAATGGAAGTTATAGGAAGTTAATAACCACGAATAACATGCATTAATGGAAATTATGGGAAGTTAATGACCATAAATAGCATGCATTAATGGAATTTTTGGGAAGTTAATGACCAAATTGGCAGCCAACAACACTTGTTTCTAATTCATTCCATGCAACGTTTTCTACCATGATCATATTACGAAACAATCCCGAAACACTCTCTCGTATCTTGAATCACCATTCAAGACCATTTTACTCATCCTTCGGATCTCCTATATGTGTGACCCATCAAGAGCGGTATTTAGCAACACGTCATGACCTCCAATTGACTGGAAAAGTCACTAGTTTGAGTACGAACCCTTCTATATGCAATGTTGTCATGCAATTTGTCCTTTTACCATTTATATCCCACTTGGTTCAGAGTATGGTCAAAGTGTCCACTCCCACTAGATTGACTATGTCATATCTAGTTCAAGTGATATTAGATCTTGTCCTGAGGATCTCATTACTCTATGTATCATTGAAGACTCTCTTCATGACACAAGATTAGTATCTAAGATATCTTTGAGCACCTCAAGTCAAAGGATATTTGCACCATTGCTATGATGAGATTATCATTGACACTGGAATAGAATATCCATATGATTGTCTCATAGTAGGTCTATCCAATGTACTTACTACCCTTAATAAGCATCCATATGTTAACTCTAAAAAACTTATATCTACATCTTATGAGATCTACTGCTTGATCCAATCAAGGAGTATAACATGTGCTAGCCTATTCGGATTAATGGTATCCCATCTCATTAATCCTATGACTAGGGAAAGTTTAGATACTAACATAATTATCCATGATAGGAATGTTAACCCCAGAATTTTTTTAACGATTATTAAGCATGATTAGTGAAATTAAAGCATA
Organism: Erythroxylum fimbriatum; assembly: GCA_026770325.2. Taxonomy (NCBI): domain Eukaryota; kingdom Viridiplantae; phylum Streptophyta; class Magnoliopsida; order Malpighiales; family Erythroxylaceae; genus Erythroxylum; species Erythroxylum fimbriatum. The sequence continues at coordinate 51,580 of JANZLH020000147.1, read as the reverse complement.
AATGAACTTGATTAAATAGGATAGTATTAAATGATGATTAAATGGCATGTGCTAATGAGTTAAATGAGTTAAATGAACATGTATTAAATATGATATTAATGAGTTAGATAACATGCACTAATGTTATTAAATGAGTTAGTTAGAATTAAATGTGTTGGATGAGTTTAATGAGTTAGTTGGGCTTTAGGCCCAAAAGGGAATAAAAAGAGAAAAGAAAAAAATGGGCTTGAGTTGTCTTAAGTGGAAGGTAGAAAAAAGGAAAGGAAGTAAATGGGCTTGGACTCTAATGGGCTTAAGTGAGTTAGAAGAGGTATAAAAGGAAGAGTTTAAGTGGATTGTAGTAGGAAGAAGAAGACAATCGGAAATTTAGAGAGGGAGAAGAGAGAGTTCGTAAAAATGGAGAAAAGAAGAGAAGAAATTAGGGTTTGAGTTTCCAAGAGTTCAAGAAGGATTTTGAAGAAAGTTCAAGAAGTAAAAACGTGGAGGAAGGTCTAAGCTTTATCTAGATACAAGAAACTCTTTGTGTAGTTGAAGATTCAAGGTAAGCCAAAAGTTCAAAGTTTAGTTTTTGCTTGGGTTTTGAGGTAGAAAGCTTAGAAAAGAAGTGGGTTTAGTGATTTTGAAGCTAATTTCATGAAAGAGATTATGTAGATTTTTCTTTGAGGTTATCTTGAAATGGGTTTTTGTTTCTCTTGAAGTAGAGCAAGAGAGAAGAGAAGAACAAGGAGGAGAGAGTACTCCTAAGCAAGCTTAAGCAAGTTACAAGTAGGTTTCATGTTTATCTTTATGTTAGTAAGATATGAATGCTAATAAATGAATGACATTTATGATTTCTAACTACTTTGAAAACAGACTTTGATCTTTATTAAATGCTTGTAAGTGAAACATGATTGTCATAAGTGAGCATTATAGCAGCGCATGACATTTGTTTGAACTTGTCATGAAATGTGATTTTAGCAAAATCAGCTATTTGGATGCGTGAAATCCATTTTCAGAATCAGCTAAATGGGACAAGAAAAGTCCAATTTTTTATGCATGAATCCATGTTATGTGGGTAAGGTAGTCCACTCAACAGAGTCACGTGCACGTTGACCAGTATAAGCCTTCTCCCGGCTGCCCGATTGTGGCAAGGATGTTCCTTTGTAGGACTCCTCAGCATATGACTACACTTGTGTAACTCATCAGCATTAGTGGATCTACCAAACCATCAGCTATGTGTTACATAATAGCATGAGTCAGCATGTGTCTGCAAGATTGAGAAATGCTGGAGTTATGTGTTTGAAATGTTCAGTTCATGAAATGCATGATTACATGATTTTCATTAAAAATTGCTAAAAGTATGAATAATAATACTGGATTCAGCTTATTAGTATAAATATAAGCATGTTACCTACGGGCGTAAGCTCACCCTCTCCCATCTCCAGGTGAAGAGCTGAATATCGAAGAATGAGCGAGAAAGGGCATACTCCAAGACTTATCCTTTTAAATTCAAGTCATTTTTGTAAATCAATGCTTTAGACGCATTTTAAGAAACTCAGTTGATTTTTGTCAGATGTATTTTTGATCATGTAGAAAAGGGCTTGAAATGCCCACTAAAGCATTGTAAAACATTGGTTTTGAAGTAAAAGAAATGCATATGTGTTATGGTTTATCATGATTCTTAAAGTTTTTACATTGCTACTTTTCAATTTTCATGTAGGTTGGATAATGTATCCAGATGATAGGAAAAACAGACGATAAAATAGCAGATGATGAAAAGCAGACGGTAGAGTAGAAAACCAGATGATAGGAAAAACAGACGATAAAATAGCAGATGATGAAAAGTAGACGGTAGAGTAGAAAACTAGATGATAGGAAAAACAGACGATAAAATAGCAGACGATAGAAAACCAGACGATAGAATAGTAAACCAGACGATAGAATAGTAAACCAGACGATAGAAAACCAGACGATAGGAAAGCAGACGATAGAATAGTAAACCAGACGATAGAAAACCAGACAATAGTAAACCAGACGATAGAAAACCAGACGATAGGAAAGCAGACGATAGAATAGTAAACCAGACGATAGAAAAGCAGACGATAGAAAAGCAGACGATAGAAAACAGACGATAGTAAGGCAGACGATAGCATAACAGAAGGAAGAAAAAGTAGACGATAGGAAAGTAGATGCTACAGAACGTAGACGATCGAATCAGCCTTTGAGGTCTAAGTTTAAATCAGAGTAAGCTCACCACCAAAGTGAGTTAGCAGCAAGTGTCAAGTTAGTATTAAAATTTCAGCCAGCAACCAGTGTCTCAGGAATGAGCCATCAGTCAGGGCTCACCACCCGGGACCGCCGGGCTCCGGGATCGGGGTCCGACACTAACGTTGTTTTTAACATCGAAAAAACCACTCATATCTTTGGCCATCACATAGAAGAAGTGTCGGGTGCATGGGCAACCGAAGATAGTGGATAGGGCGGTCAACTTTTTAAATGGACCATATGAGAAT
>JANZLH020000147.1:25629-39162 GCA_026770325.2 Erythroxylum fimbriatum | reverse complement strand
TAAACAAGGCGACTTATCAGTACCGAGCAAGGACAAGTCGACTTACACATGGTACAAGTCGACTTACCTCTTACATGGACTACCCTACAGTTGTGTTTTCTTTTAATTTCGCTCCATATGTCTCACATGTCATACAAGGCAGACACCTTTATGCTTTCTTCGTTTTTTGTCACACATATATCCGGTCCGTTCTGCATCTGCCTATTTTTCTTTTCATTCACGAAAACAGTTCCTACTTTATCCTTTAGAGTACACCTAAGCTGGTGGAGAAGGCGTTAACCTTGAGGTCGGATCTCATGATCCTGTTGTACCGTAGAGGGCAAATTTTCGACTTAGGACAATAATTTTTCACAACGCCTTGCATTCTCAAATAAGTTGTTCCGATTTAATTATATCTGCTATTTTCGCTAACAATTTAAATTGGAAACTTGTGTTGTTTTGCTTACTCTTTATCAGATATTTATCGTGTTCTACCTACTGTTTGTCACAACTACTGCTGATTGTTGGAAATTATTGCATTTTTTATACTGTTTGTTGGTAATTCTTTCGATTGTGCTGTTGTGTGTTTATTTCGGAATATTGCTCTATTCTTACTGCTGCTTGAGTGTTTTGTGTAAGATATATCTATTACTGGATTCAATATGTCGTCTACGAATGAGACTAACATATGTTCTGCATTTACTGTTCCCCACATAGGTTTTGCCCCTATCACCGTAGCCCAAAGGATTATACCTGGCCTAACTAGATTAGAGCCTCTAGATGAGAGAAATTTTAAGCCTTTGTTTGGATCCTTATTTGCACAAGGGAAAAGGAAAGGAAATATTGAGGGGAAAAGAGGAGAAAAGAATGGAAGAGAAATGTGATTTCCTTTCTCTTATTTGTTTTCGTAATTTGTCAAAGGAGGGAATGGAATGGAAGAGAATTTTTTAAGACTTTTATGCCCTTGTTTATAAAATTTATTTATCTTTACTTGTTAGATTTAATAAGGATACAATGGTAATTTATTTATATTAGGGTTATCTTATCTTGAATTTCCTTGCCTTTCTCACCAATTTGGTGGGAAATACAATTGGTCCAAATTTCTCTCCTATTCCTCTCCATTCTCTCCCATTCCCTTTGCTTATTTTTGTCCAAATAATAGAAATCAAGAGAAATGTAATTCTTTTCCTTTCTTTTCTCTTGCTTTCCTTCAATCCAAACAAAGGCTAAATGATGGTCTGAGAAAATTTTGTTTTACTTTCAACAATATGAAATTGAATATGTACTATTTCAAGAAATTTCTAGTGACAATATCGACACTAAGACAACTAAGGATAACCGTTCTGTTAGGGGGTGTTACTCAACCATATGATAAACCCATTGTTTGATACCTACTGCAAGGTCAAAACTGCTAAGAAAATTTGGGATGCTTTAGAAGTGAAATATGGGACGGATGATGCCGGTGCTAAGAAATATGCAATTGCTAGGTGGTTAAAATTTACCGTTATTGATGATAAGCTCATTATGGACCAGTTACATGAGTATAAAAACCTAGTTGCTAAAATCTTTGCCTAGGGTATGAACATGTGTAAGTTGTTTTAAGCTAATGCCCTTATTGAGAAACTGCTTGTCTCATAGAATGAGTATAAAACCAGTTGAGGCATAAGAAGAAAGACATGAAGCTTCAGGAGTTGATAGGGCATATAAAGATTGAGGATGTCAATCGTATACAAGATAAGACCAAATCACTTACCCTTGTCCCTACTGTTAATGCTAATGTGATATAACATAGAAATGCAAATAACTTCAAGAAGAATGGTGGACAAAACAAGTCTTTCAATAACAACAAGCACGATCAGGTTAAGTTAAAAGGATTGATGGTGACTGTTGGTGGTGCCACAAGTCAGGCCATCCTGCTGCTTTTTTCCAAGCTAGAATCAACCATGAGAAGAAGGACTAATGACAAAAACCAAAACAGTTCGGGAAAGGAAAATAGAAGGGGTACCAACGGGGTAACGAGAAGAGCTTTGGTAAGTCTCAAGCTAATATGGTCGAATCTGGTGATGATGAGGAGATCATTACTGTTGTGGTGTCCAAAGTCAACGTTGTTGAAAATTTGGTCGAGAGGATCGTTGACACATGAGTCACACGCCATATCTGCACCAACAAGGACCTATTTAAAGAGTTAAATGATGTTGCTGATGGTGAATTTGTATACATGAGCAACTCCAACAGAGTTCCTGTCTAAGGAGTTAGGAAGGTCACTTTCAAACTCAGTTATAGAGAAGTGTTAGCATTAAAAAATGTTTTATTTGTTCTTGATGTTCGCAGAAACTTGATTTCTGGAGCATTACTTAACAAAACTGGTCTCAAACTTACTTTTGACTATAATAAACTAGTGCTTACTAAGAATGGGAAATTTGTTAGTACAAGATTTTGTAATGGGGTTTGTTTGTACTTGACGTTGAAATGAACACATTTACTTCTTTTTCTTATATTATTGAGTCTCTAGACCTATAACACTCTAGACTTGGGCATGTGAACGTGAATTCAATTAATAGGATGCAAAGCTTAAACTTATTACCTAACTAGATCACTAATGAAATAGAAAATTGTTAAATTTGTGTTGATGCTAAACACTCTAAGAAACCTTTTAAGTCAGTGACCGAGAGAGAGCCAAAATTATTGGATTTGATGCACATAGATTTGGGTAATTTTAAGAATGGTGTGAGTAAAGGAGACATGATAAATTATATTACTTATGTGGATGATTATTTTCGATTTACTAAGGTTTATTTATTAAAAAATAAAAGTGATGCTAAGGAAGTGTTTATGAAGTACAAAGATGAAGTTGAGAACTAATTGGAAAGGAAAATTAAGAGATTAAGGACCGATCGAGGTGGTGAGTATAGTACTAATTTCCTTGCTAATTATTGTGGAAATGTTGGGATTTTTCAGGAGCTTTCAACCCCTTAGACACCTTAAAAATGAATAACCCAGGGGAAAAATCGAACACCCGAGGACGTGATGAATGCAATGTTGATTTCCTCAAGATTACCGGATTATTATGTAGGGGAAAGCTATTCTTTCAGCTTGTTATGCTTTAAATAAAGTCCCTCATAAGAAACTAGATCAAACCCCTTATAAAATTTGAATAGGTTATCCACCTAACTTGTGCTTTTTGAAAGTGTGAGGGTGTCTTGCTAAGGTTGCTCTTCCTGAACATAACAAGAAGAAAATTGGGCCTAAAACTATTGATTCAATTTTTGTGAGATATGCTTCTAATAGTGTTTCCTATAGATTTATGGTTAAGGAAGAGGAATCTAATACTTATAGACCAATTATGGAGTCTAAAGATGCAGTGTTCTTTCATGATATATTTCCTATGAAGATGAGTGTGCAAGTTCTTATTGAATTTGTCCCTAATTCTTCTACTAATGATGACATAGAGGAAGAGGAAAATATATTGAACTAAAGAGAAGCAGAAGAGCTAGAATATCCACCAGTTTTGATTATGACTTTATTACTTTCTTTGTGGTAAAAAAACCTGAGAAGATAAATGACGATTTTGTGGTGACTTATATTATTGAGGAAGATCCCAAAATTCATGAGAAAGCAATGAGATCTATAGATGCTACCTTTTATAAGGAAGCTATAGACACTGAGTTAAAGTCGATCATGTCTAATAAACTTGGATTTTAGTCGATCTACCTCGAGGGTGTAAGCCTTTTGAGTGTAAATGGATTTTCAAAAAGAAATTGAAACTTAAAAGTACGATTGAGAGGTTCAAGTCAAGGCTTGTGATTAAAGGCTTTAAACAAAATGAAGGATTAGACATTTTTGATACTTACTCTCCTTTTACTAAAATTGCATCTATTAGGATGTTGTTTGCTAATGTCTTGATATTTAAGCTTCATGTGCACCAAATGGATGTTAAGAAAAGTTTCTTAAATGGTGATCTAGATGAAGAAATTTATATGGTCCAGTCCGATGGGCTTAGAGTGCCTAGTCAAGAACAAAAGGTGTGTAAGTTAGTTAAGTCTTTGTATGGACTTAAACAAGCTTCCAAACAGTGGAATAGGAAATTTGAAAGTGAGATTTTCAAACATGGTTTCATCTCTTCTGATTCTAATTTTTGCATTTACGTAAAATCTGACATTAGTGGTTGTGTAATCATAACTCTTTATGTGGATGATATGCTTATTTTTTGTACCAGTTTATCTATCATTGATACTACCAAGAGTTTGCTAAAGTCCTCCTTTGATATGAAAGATCTTGGACCTGTTGACTTTATTTTGTGAGTTAAAGTTGATAGAACTAACTCTAATTTTAGGTTGAATCAAACTCATTATATTGAAAAAATTTTGAAGAAATTTGATTACTATAATGTTGATCCAGTCAAAACTCCCTATGATGCTAGTGTTGCTCTAAAGAAAAATCATTGTGATAGTGTAAACCAAACTGAGTATGCTAAAATTCTTGGTAATGTAATGTTCTTAATGAACTATTCTCATCCTGATATTACATATTGTGTGAGTAGAATTAGTAGGTATACTAATAATCCTAGTCAAGAGCATTGAAATGCATTGATTCGTTTGTTAAGTTATTTGAAAGATATTATGCATTATGAATGATCTTTTGACGGTCATCCTCCTATATTGGAGGAGTATTATGATGCTAATTGGGTTATTGAAAGTGATAATATACACTCTATTAGTAGTTACATTTTTACCTTGGCAAGAGCTAAAGTGTCTTGAAAATCATCCAAGCAAACATATATTGAGAGACTAACAATGGAGGCTGAGTTTATGACTTTGGATTTGGTAGGATGGGAAGTTGAGTGGCTAAGGAATCTCTTAGCAGATATCCCGCTTTGAGAAAAATTAATTCCTTCTGTGTTCCTTCATTGTGATTCGCAGACTGCCATTCATGTTGCCAAGAACAAGATATATAATGATAAAAGTAGACATATCAAATTGAGACATAAAATTGTCTATACTTTAATTAGACATGTTGTAATCTCTATGGACTATGCCCAGTCATGAGAAACTTAGCGGATCCGTTTACAAAAGCTTTGAGTACGAAGCTAGTTTTGGACCATGCCAAAGGGATGGAGTTAAGTTCAATTTTGTAGTAACCTTGTAATGGATATCCGTCTTTGGGAAACCAAGTTCAATGGGTAGCGTCTCTAACATGACTTTACTGCATTTGATGAGGTTAGATTGTTTAATTCTTAATGAGTTTCATAGCCCAAATTTAGGTGGTGTGAGTAGTACACACTTGATGGACTGACCTACGTGATTGTTGAGGGCTAGACACCCTCTTATGAGAGCATTTGGGCCGTCTCTTTAGAACGATTACGAGATCAGGACATTTTGAGGCTATTTATTTCTCTGGTAGGTTTTGTCCCGATTTTCTTAAACAACAGGTTCAAGACTTGGTTCCCTGATTGTTCACCTATTTTTCTCCTAAATTGTTACAGTTTGTTTCTCAAGTTTTGGTCCAAGTGGGAGTTATTGGTGTTATTGGTCCAATGCTTGTCCCTATGATTTCTCAACATTATTATCCTCATTATATCAAAAAACGTTATCAATATCATTATTATTCAACGTTCATGCATCTCTTTATGGGTAATAACTTTTGTAACGTTAATGCACCTAAATACCTCTTTATTTTAGTGACAACTTACGCAACTATGTTTTCTTTTAATTTTGCTCCATATGTCTCACATATCATATAAGAGGGACATTTTTACGCTTTCTTCATTTTTTATCATACATGTATCTGGTTTGTTCTACATGTATCCTTTTTTTTTTCATTCACAGAGACAATCCCTACTCTACTCTTCGAGTATACTGAAGCTGGTGGATAAGACATTAACCCTGAAGTTGGATCTCGTTGTCTTATTGCATAGTAAAGGGGGAGTTTGTGACTTAGAGTAAGTGATTTTTTTACGACGAATTGCATTTTCAAATAAATTATTCCATTTTAATTATATAAGCTATGTTCGCTAATAGATTAAATTTAAGAGTTCAATTCCATGAACGGTCATTTAAATCAAGTCACTTAAATCTACCACTTAATTTGCTAATAAACTTCCACAAAGTACGTAACTTACAAGTTGTTACTTGCAAGTTGCAATAAAGAATTTATCCACAATATATTAAAAAGATAACGGTTACCGGTTTCTCCAAATATTTGAACACTCGTGCCATGTGAAGATCACGAAACTGTTAACTACACAAACCACACACGTTTGGTCTTCATTGCCCTCTAAAACCATTTGGTCACACAAAACGCTATATTTCCTACCAAAGTTCTCTTTTTCTAACCAACTTTCACCTAACTCGTTAAAGAGCTGAACATTTCCATAACAGTACCATACGAAAGCCAACATTTCCACTATCCTGTCACTTTTTTTAAACAAAATCCAGGAGTCCTGGAGAAAGGAGTTGAGCAACCATAGAAGCCAAATAAAAAATTTTCCAACCTGCTTTAATCCTTCTTGCATGCATTTCCTTGCACCAAAGTTCCAAAGTCTTTCTTGTTATTTGCTCTTAGTTTGTTCCAAACGAAATCTTAACTTGGGAGATCCCATTGGAGCAAAAAGTATTTTATATTGGTAAATACCCATTGGTTCAGCTGGATTCTGCTGAGGTTGAACGTCGTTGTTTTGATCCATGGTCTGTGCGATTCTGGTTGTGAGATACCTGCAAAATAGATAACGGTGGGCCGGGAGTTGTTTCCCGGGAGGCCCCTCCGACGCTCAAGTCAGTATTTTGGTGTAGGCTTTCGGCTGCTGTAAACAAAGAAAAGCAGGGTTGTATTCTCATACCTGAATCACGGTAGAATAGTACATTATATACCTGGAGTTGCCGCTAGGTTTAGGTCTTTACGTGAGTCGTTGTGCTTGCATGGGAGTCTAATTCCTGATGGGCCAAACGGGCTGTGGTGGACGTGTGTAGATGGGCCTGGGCCTTGCACAGCCGGCCCGACCAGTTTTATATATTCTCTAACACACCCCCTCAAGTAAAAGCCCTTTGGGCTTGAAACTTGCACAGGCCCACTTTACCTTGTGCTAAATAATAGGTGGGTGGTAGGATTTGAACTCATGATCACTTGATCACAAAGGCTCTGATACTATGTTAAGTGATTATTTCATCACAATACCTTAAGCTGTTGTGTGAGGCCAACTTAATTGGTTTTATATATTTTCTAACATGAGGTGGATTAATGTTTACATTTCAAAGCTAGTATTGCTTTGCTTTAAATTTCAAAGTTACATATGAGAAAAGCTAGTTAAATAGTATGAGCTAGGCTCGATCTAGCTTCAGGTTAAATTTTATTTGGGAGTCGGGCGGGTCTAATTAGTCCATTGCCATACTTGCTATGAATCACATAGTCCACATAAGAGAAGTTTCTCATTAACATTTACTCATACGACAATCACAATTTAGGTCTATTCTTGCTAAACTCTAAAATTAAGATTAAGTTATAATTCAGTTAGTCAAATTTTATTAATACTAATTATAATTAAATAGAGTTAATCAAGATTTAGTAATAGTAGTTTCAAAAAAAAAAGATTTAGTAATAGTAGTATGGGATTAGGGATAATTGAGGTAATTTTAGAGCCCGTTTGGTTTCACTTTTATTTTCTATTCAATTTTTTAGTTTTTAGTTTTAGTTTTTGGTTTTTTAATTAGAAAAATAAAAACCTGTTTGATTGAAATTTCTAATATAAAACTGAAAACAAAAATTGCTTGGTTGAAATTTGCAATAAAAAAACTAAAAACAAAAACATGTTTGGTTTATCATCCTATTTCTATTTTTGTAATTATATCCTTATATTAATAATTTTTAGGGTTGATTACAAAAAATCTCAAACTTTACTCAAATTGTAATTATAGTTCGAACTTTAAAAATTAGCAAGTAAAAACTCAAACTTTCAAATTTTCAATTCTAGTCTGACATTAATATCTCCGTTAACATTGTTAACATGGCTTGTCACATGTTCCAAAAATCTTAAACACTTAGACACGTCAGACTTAATTAAACTAACTAATTAAATTTAACTAAACAACGTTGTTTAACAATTAAACTAACTAATTAAACATAGCTAAACTACGTCATTTAGGATTAAATCCCTAAATCAAACTTACTGTCAATCCCTAAAATCCTTAAATCAAACTTGCTACCTAAATAACATAATCGGAACTATATCCTTCTATATCAAGGTGATATGATCTTGTCTCTTAATGTAAAGTTTTTTCAAATGACCTCGAATGCCACTAAGTTGAGTTGGAAGTCGATACTACATGTTCTTTTCTTGCACATAGCTATGAAACTCTTAAGGATATCATAGAATATGCCAACTCCAAGGTTGTTACTAGTTTATGTATTAGATTGACATGTTCCCATATTATGTTAATGAGTTTGAATTCAATTGAAAGATAGAAGATAAGTTATCTTTATCATGAATCTCTCTACTTAGATTAACATGTAAAAGGATTGGTTTCCAAGTTATTGGAATATTTAGATTCAGGTTTTAAGGATGAATGAATTGTGCTACTCCATTTGGTACACCACATCATTGATCACTTCTCACCTATGTTTTCACCTTAGCACTGCCTTAAATCGTATTCATCAAAGATCTGCTATATTGATTTTTTTTTGACAAAATCAAATGGTCGTATAAAATAAAGGACGATTTTATGTCTCCATTCTTTCAATTTATGTGATCTTCCATAGAGGTCCTCAACTTTAGCTATTGTTTGATACACCATGAATAAGATGGTTTAGTTTTAGTTTCCCATACGCTTTTACCCCTTAATATATAGGTTCGTTCTCATTTAACTCATCTAGATGGTGTTATGCTTATTATGTTATATAAAGATCTTTTCTTTTCCTTTGTTTTGCATTATTTAAGTAGCATGAGCATCTTATGATGCTTACCATTCAAGATGGGTAGGATATTGTAACAAAATAAACAAATATAGGTAGAAATAAAGTATATGTAACTTTCGTTGCTTATGCACTTGGTATATATTTGAGTGTCAAGGTGCTGTTAATGGATTCAAGGATACTATTTATTGTTATTTTGATAATGCAGCAGAAGCTGAAAGGGTATATTCTCAATGTTGTTGAGTGAAAGCAGTATGCTCAACTGTAAAATAATGTTAATATATATATATATATATTACAATATTAATTATAACTGGATACAATTAAATTATCGCATATATATATATATATATATATAATTCAAATTTTGAATAATGATTTCCCCAATTGTAATGAGAAGATGAAGTTATGAATATCAAATACTAAGCCTAACATTGATCAACATTTTTATGAATGCATTAATACAAAAGTATATATATAATTCAAATTTTGAATAATGATTTCCCCAATTGTAATGAGAAGATGAAGTTGTGAATATCAAATACTAAGCCTAACATTGATCAACATTTTTATGAATGCATTAATACAAAAGTAATTATTTCAATTATTGTTTTTAAACAATGCCATTAGTATAAAAAATTTTAGTCAATATTCAAACTGAAGGTGTCTTGTAGGTATTTAGTATTTGTAAAAGAGATGAAGGTTTGTTATTGTCAGAAAATATGTCAAACATCTTTTCTGTATTGGGGTAAGAGTCTTGTTCAGATGCATTGTTGTTCGTAAGAAGTAGGTGTAAAAATATATCTACATTATGCAAATTTGTCATAAACCTAATATTTATGTTTATATCTTTATTTTTCGAATTGTTCATAAAGTTTAGTTTGAATAATATACTTCCCATCTTTCTCACTCGTTGCAACTCTTGTCTATATGACAATAACTTGGTATAATGACCTTTCATAGATCCTCGATGCATGGTAATATCTTCCCACTTGGCTCTATAACATTGAGATTTAGTGACCTGTAATGCATATTTTGATTAGAGATCATCCATCAGTTCAGAAATAGGCTAAATCGGGTTCCTCCTAAACTTGTTTAATAATTCATTTGCTATCCATTTACTACTAGCTTGCTTGTCCCTTTGCACTTTGATATGTGTTTAATTATTGATGCATTTAATTATTTACACTTAGCGATTAATGATACAAAAATGCTTACGATACTCACTTTAATTCATATATGATTTTAGGTACAATTTGGAAGTAAATAAATTAAAGTGAGTCAAAAGTATTGCATCTGGGTCATTTTTTGAAGATCAATTTTTACTTGTCTTTATGAAGCAAGTAAAAGAAAATTAAAAGACAAAAAAAAATGGAACACAAAGAAGAAGAAAAAATTAAAAGCAAGCATATGAAAATCAGCCCAAAGCGATAGCACAAATGACATGCAGGAGCAGTTGAAATGCAGACAACTTCTGCGTTCAAAGCGGACATTGTGAGTTAAACATAGACAACGCCTGCGTTCAATGCAGACATTTACGTTAAACGCAGACATTGTGCATTTAACGTCATCGTTTTACTTAAAACGCAGAAGGCAGCACACAGGGGAAGAAGGTTTTAAAGAGGGATGAAACTTATTCATCCCATCAGCAACAGTGGAAACGCTATAGTGGAAGCGCAAGCAGCACGGTGAAGGCAGGCGTGAAGGCTGGGTTGGTCGCTGGCAACTGCGACTTCGGCTTGGCAGGCGTGGAGAGTTGCGTGTATGGAGTGAATAGTAGGGTGAATAAGAAAACTCCCCAAGCTTAATTGTCTCATCATGAAACAGTGAGGGGAATAGTACGACATAGTGGGGCTGAGTAGGCAGTGAAGCAAAACAAAGGGGTTTTTAGCTAGGGATTTGAATGGGGGTTGAAGCATTTTTTCGGAAAGACCCATAAAGGGCTAGGCATCCCGATGCCAGTTCGGAGGTGACATCGATGGCGACAACCTGGGTTAAGTATTTTTTAATTATTTTGTTGTTTCTTTCTCTCATTAGAAATTGATTGTGTTATCCTAAGTTAATTGATTTGGGTCTTGTGTATGAATAATTAGATTTTAGTTATTATTCGGTTATTTGTGTATGAACCCATTAGGTATTGTGAGTTGATGATTTTAATGCGTTTATTGAATCGTTAATTGCAAACTCATTGCTAGAATTTCAATATAATCTGTAATTGTTATGTTGAAATTCATGTGTAGCGACTAATAATTCGTAATTATTCGGGATAACATGACCTAGGTTAAATGACGCATCGTATGTGGTTATTGCCTTGATTAATCGGTTTCTTTAATTCGTAATGCTACTGCTTAATTGAATCTAGAGATCATATCTCAGGTTATTCGGTGGGTAGGTTTAATTAACGATCGTATCTTGATTAAACAAAACCTAAGGAAAAACTCGGGTTAATTATTAACTCACGATTAATAGTTACTAGGAGAGGTTTAAGAACAACAAATTAATAAAATATGCTGAATCAGGGTGTAGGCCGAGATTAAACAAAAGAACCGGGTCCCTACCGAATTCCCTACTTTTATCATTTTTTGCATGTTTTCTTTAATTTGTTTTTTTAGTTGGTTTCATTTTATTTTCTTATTTCAAAAATCCAAAACCTCCTGTTAAACCTAAACAGGAGTTAATTTCATTCCATAAACTTTACACACACTCTCTGTGGGATCAACCTAGACTCGCCACTGCTATAGTAGTAAGTCTAGATATTTTATTTTGACTAGCGTAACGACGCACAGTCAAATTTGGCGTTGTTTTCGGGTGTAGTGTTTTAGTTTTTATTTGTGATTTAATTGATGTTTTATATATATTTGTTCGTAATTAATTTCTTTTCAGTTATTTTGTGATCTTTTCATTTTTATTTCGTGTTTTAAAATTTTTTTCGATATGGACGGAAGTAATTTCTTTTATGACTCATATTCTCAACTACTTTTGCTACCACCTTTCTTTTTCGGCTTCTTCCTTCGCTTTCGTGTCTTTGGTTGGGGTTGTCCGAATGAGTCTTTGCACCTTGCTCAACTTATTGATACGACTCACTACTTTTCATAGCATGGATAGATTTGTGAAGACGATTGTTAACTTTGGACACCTCGAATGACACCTTGTCATCCCCACTCTTAAAGTCAGTTTTCCCCCATCAACGTCTATAATCAATCGAGCGGTGGCCAAGAATGGTGGTCCAAGGATAATTGGTGTTTCCACGTCTTCTTCGATGTCCAAACTAACAAAATCCATGGGGAAAGTGAATTTATCGATCTTAACCCAAACATCTTTGATTAGCCCTCTAGGATGATGGACTAAATTATCTGTCGTTTTAACACACATCCTAGTAGGTGTGATCTCTTTTAACTTTAATTTTTGACATAATTTGTAAGGCATCATATTGATACTAGCCCCTAGATTTGTGAATGCCTTATCTATTTCAACACTACCAATGGTGCAGGGGAGGTAAAACTCTCTCGGATCATCTCTCTTTTGTGGTAATGTTAGCATTTTCGTGGAGTTCCTTCTGCATAACAATTCATTCTCAACCGTCTTTTTAATAGATTCCATAAGGGTGAGTTATGTTTATAATTGTTCTATCACATCAAGGACTGCCTTCAACTCCGTTTCTTTTGATTTCCACTATGTTAAAATGGGATATGGAATTGGAGGTTGATATTTCTGGATTTCAGGCAGGTTTTATTTAATTCATATGGAACTTCCATTGATCTTCTACCTTGCTTTTTCCCCATCGTCTTTAAATTGATCAGTTTTCTCATCAGCAACCTTGGTTATTACCATTATTCTCTCCTTTGGATTTGCCTCGGTGTTGCTTAGAACCCACACTTTGGGTCAATAATACATTTACTAACTAGTTCATTTGGACTTCTAGGTTATGTATAGAGGAGGCGTGGTTCTTTACGACTTGTTCAAATTTTCCTTCTAGCCTCTTATGAGCATCTTTCATGCCTCCAATATTTTTTAAGATCTTATCTAACTTAGAGTCTATAGAGTTTGGTTTCTCCTGTTGGAAACCTGATGGTCATTGAGGTCAGAATTGACCTCCAGCATTGTTTGACCAAGATAAGTTAGGGTGATTTTCCACCCAGGATTATACGTGTTTGAATAAAGATTGTTCCCCCACCACGTCCAAATTGTGCTCCCATGTACTTCACTTTCTTCGCTTCATTGTCCTACATCAAGAAACAATCAATAGTGTCGTGGCTGTCCTGTCCACACAGCTCACACCTTCTCTGGATAACTTTTGCAGGGGCTAAAAAAGAAACCTTCGTATTGTTCAGCTGTCGAGTTATGTTGTCAAACTTTGTTTGCGTCTTTATTATTTCAATAGCTATAGTTTCCTTCTACTCTCGGAGGGCTAAGTGTTGTCTACTTCGCTCATTTTTCCACGAACAGCTATTACCGACCATTTCTTCCAGCAACTCCTCCGCTTCATCAACAGTCTTTCACATAAGGGATCCGCTCGATGCTGCATCTACGTGATCGCGGCCTTGTCGTTCGATTTAGGAAAATCGACCTTGGAAATCGGTCAAAATAAATTTATACCAAGGATTGCAGCGTAGCTGAACCTCGGGTCGACTCTCAAGGAACCAGTGTGCAATT
>JANZLH020000146.1:643219-656704 GCA_026770325.2 Erythroxylum fimbriatum | reverse complement strand
AATAATTACAAGTTTTATTTCTATGTCTGGATTTTGACCTGCCTTTGGATCTACTTCTTTCAAAATCTCTATTTTCATATCTACCCCGTACGAATAATCCCTCTACCTGACTTCCACTAGTCTCCCCAGTGATGTCCCTATCAATCTGCTCTTTTGACTTTAACGCAGACTTAATACAATTATATGAGACTGACTCTTTACCATAAATCATAACATCACGAAAATATTTAAAGGACTGGGGAAGGGAACATAACAACAATATAGCTTGATCTTTATCCTCAATTTTTACATCTACATTCTTCAAATCCAAAATTAGAGAATCAAATTTATCCAGATGTGAAAGAATAAATGTACCTTCTATCATCCTCAACATGTACAACTTTTATTTCAAATAAGGCCGATTCTCCACCGTCTTCTTCATGTACATAGCTTTCAATTTATCCCACATACCTTTAGCTGTGTTTTCACCAGCAACCTCCTACAAAACCTCATTGGAGAGATTCAATATGATGGTTGATCTAGCCTTTTTATCTAGATCCGTGAATATTTCTGATCCCATATCTGTTGACTTTTTCCCCACTCCATCAAGTGCAATCTCACATCCATCTTGTATTAAAATGGCTTGCATCTTGAGCTGCCACATACCGAAATTAACGCTATGGTCAAACTTTTCAATAGAGGTCTTCGTTATCGTCATGATGGCCAAAAAAATTGATATTCTGACTATTTTTCTTCAAGTGGGCCCCACACAAGACAATGGAACAACGGACCCGACAAAAGTATGGATGCGGGCCCCACAAGCAAAGTCGAGACGTGGGCCCCACAAGCAAAGATGAACTTCGTTTACAAAACCGAGGCAGTGGGCCACGCAAAATAAATTTGAGATAGTGGGTCCCATAAGATAAAACCGAGGTAGTGGGCCCCGTAAGATAAATCTGAGGCAGTGAGCCCCACAAGATAAAACCAAGGTTGTGGGCCCCATAGGATAAAACCGAGGCAGTGGGCCACGTTTAGACTCACAATAAAAAATCTAAGTTACTTTCTGATGTAGAGGGTTCACCTTAGTGGCAACCACAGAGCATACAGTAAGTTAGATCGAAAAGAGAAGCTCTGATACCAGTTTGTTAAGAAAAATGCCCTCGGATTGGATACCGGTAGAATTTAATAACCTGAAAAATAGTAACGAAAGTAAAGATAGAAAAAATAAATGGGACAGAACAGAAAGATTTACGTGGTTCGGTCAATGTGACCTACGTCTACGGTCAGAGGGTGAGCAATTTTACTAATATGTGGAGAATGTATACAAGTACAAAAGTTGGAATAAAAGGCTATCAAAAAACTCATAAGTGTAAAGAAGAGAGGATGAGAGGATAGGAAGATTTGTGGTGCGTTTCTAGTTTGCAAACATCCCTTTTATAGCTGATGAAACCTACAATTTATGCGCAATCGTCGCTCACCAAATCCACACTTGAAGATTGTTAGCCACATTAGGTGCATCTTTTTTTACTTATAACAAGCAGCCATTTGATTTTTAACATGTAGGCAATAGCCTCCTCCAAATATTGACTCTTGTGTGTGGGGCCAAGGCATGCATGCAAAAATAATAATTACCTTTCATGAAGTACGACTATGAAAATGGCACTCAAGGCAAAGCTGAAGTAAGGTTTTACAGATGGAAGACTCTAAATGCCTAGTGAGAATTCTCCATATTATGATTCGTGGGTATACAGTAGATAGCATGATTACTTCTTGGATCTTAAATTCAATGTGTAAGGAGCTGGTAGATGCCTATCTATAAGCTAAGTGTTTATGAGCTTTAGAAGAAAATTGAAAAACATTATGGTGTTGGTAATGCTGTCGCCTGCAAACAAATATAAAAGAAATTACTTCTGTTAAAACAAATTAATGTAGTAGTGGTAAGAGGATATCGTTCCCACGAGTAATTCATAACGGTAAAGGTTAGCTCGTTTAAACGAAAATAGAAAGGGGGGTTTTGTCACGACAATTATAAAAATAAAAGGAAAAATCACAAATTGAAATAATAATTAAATCTAAAAATTAAATGGAAAATTAGCTTGGTTTCGGTCAACGATGATACCATGCTATTATAGATCCTTGACGAAAAATTATAATTATTAATGAACATTCATTGAGGGAAATTTCTATTAATTGTATTGACTAGAAACATGTATCCTAGCAACCTTATTAAACAATTAATCTAGATACGATCATAGATTAAATTGAATAATAGCATTAAGAATCGAGAATCAATGACAAGTGATAAGCATGTACGACATGAAATCAATCAAGTGGATAATTTCTTAGAATTTTCCGAATCTAACGTAGAGGGGTTAATCCTAATTGCTACTTGTGGTTACCAAAATTGAACGTCAGATTTTGTTAACCTAACAGTTGAATCAATTAATTCCTAGTTGCGCACCTAGAAACTAACAAATCCAATTAAAAAGTTAGATCCGAAATTATCCAATGCTCATCAACAACATAAAAAAATATCCAGAAAATCTCACCATAATAACATGTAACATGGATCCCTTAACCAAGACAAGAAAATTAAATACTCATACTTGAATTGAAATCAAAGAAACTAACAAAAGGAATAGTCTCCATAACAGGTCTTTTATGAAAGGCTACGAAAATTACGACGACTCCTATTTGAAATCTGCAGAAAATAAAAGCAAGAAAAGAGAATGTGCGGCAGCCAAGAAGAAAAGAAAACCTAACCTAAACCTATTCTAAAACCTAAAACTAATTCACCATATGCGTTCTTTTTATTTGTTCACGCTGCCTTCTCTTCATGATTCACGCCTCTCCAACCACTCATGCCCACTGTTGCGATTTGTGTATCAATTTAGAGCCCACTCTTTTATTCCACGTCAGCCCACTTGATTTTGTTAACGCCTAAATATTTTCAATCAAAAGCCTCCTCTCTAGCATTGACGTGTCTACTCCTGCTTCGAGTTACGTGTCCCTCTCTTGTGTCTCTACTATGCTTTTAAATTTTTGTTGTGTCAGTCCTCTCCTGCGTGATTTTATTGTTGTAGCTAATTAATAAAACGCATCTGCGTTTAGGAACTACAGCTGCTTCCAACGCTATTTTGCTCTCCTTTTGATCTTATTCTCCACGTGACTTGTGTTATTTTCATATGCCCAACACCTGCTGCTGTTAATTGATTTTATTCCTCTCTAATCCCACGTGCCTGCTGCCTTAAGCTTCTCTTCGTTCAAGTCCGTAGCTCACGCCTCCCAGCTGTCTCATGTAGCTAATTGATTTATTTTCTGCCCCTTGCGTGATTTTTTTATCTTGGACCATTTAATTGCCTTGTGCTGTAGCGTCACCTTCACTGCATTTTAAATCAAAACGCATGCGTCTGTTGCACGAGGCCACGTCTAATTAGGGTCAACGTCTAGCTCAGTTCTTTTTGTCCCAAAATTGTTGCGATTCTTTCTATTTGGCTCCAAAATATACCATTAGAATTTTCTTTCCTTCTTTTGATCCTTTTTGGTCCTTTTTCGTCCTTAGAGTGTTGAAAACCATCTGTAAACAATTATAAAACAATTCCATTAAATTCGAATAATAATTTCAACACCTTAACAATAATTACATCCAAAATATGTGCAATTAAATTGACTTATCAAAACCCCCCTCTCTATTTTCGTTATTTGTCCCGTTTAAACTAGCTAACCTTTACCGTTAAAGATTCCTCGTGGGAACGATATCCGCTTACCGCTACTACATTAATTTGTTTTAACGGAAGTGATTTCTTTTATATTTGGTTGCAGGCGACAGCATCACCATTTACTTTGTATGATTACCAAAAATTATGCCTAAATATATTGTCTCCTTAGCCTTTTAAATCATTAATTCATTAAGTAAATCACTAGATAATTTAACCAAGATATATAATTCATTTATATGATAGGAAAGCTTGTACGCTTAGTGTTTACTTGTTGCAACATCAAGATGTCTCTCATTCTATATCTTTTCTAAGGTATCATTATTTTAATAGCATCATCTAAACACTAATTTCTCTAAAAAAAAGCATGTTTTAACGCAAAATAAATCAAATATGGATATATTTCTCTCTCTTTAAACATATTTTTCATGTCCCCTATCTGCTTTCTACTTCTCTTTCTTCTTTTATGGTTTCAACAATCTATGCAAGTATATGATGAACTGTAGGCTTTGATTTTAAGAGTCAACATTCGAAAATTTTTATTTAATATAATTTTTTTGATTTATCTGAAAAACAACAAAGGTATATCTGAAAAATCCTTGATTTTGAGATTCGTTATCCAACAACATGAAAACATAAAATAAATAAGAAAATTAAAAAACAAAGATAAATTTAGAATTTTTGGACTTTTTTTTTAATAAAGAAATCTATTGCAAAAACATAGAAAAACATAATCTATATGTTTTTGTAATTGTGCTGTAAGTTTTTTAAAATACTAAAAATTTAAAAATAAAACAATGTAATCCAAACACATTTTATCTTTATTTTTATTTTTTTTCCCAACTAAAATAAAAATATAAAAGTAAAAATCAGACCTCCTTAGGGCTCAGTTGTGTTGTTAACATGTCGGGATAGCGTTGATTAGGGTTCTACTAGCAGATGGACACTACGCAAATGCGCAATGATAATCCAAATAAATATAATGCCCACTTAATTCTAAATTAAGGAGTATTTATAAATATGTTATATTATCTAAGGTTAATGTATAAATGAATATTGTGTATTTTAAAATTTTGTGGGAAAAAATAGAATTGGGTGATTGCGGAAAAATTTTGTGAAAGAGGTAAAAGAATAAAAGTTAAAACATTTAGAATGAATAAATAAAATTAGTAAGTTGAAATTAAAAATAACAAAATAACAAAATTTGGAAATGTATAGCAAAGAAGGAATTGAAAAGTTTAAAAAATTTATGAACGTGGATAAAAGTTTTAGGGAGTAAATAAGTTGAAATATAAGAGACAGAATATTTAAAATGAATGAATAAAATTAGTTCTAAAAAATTAGGAATAAAAAATAAAATAAAATTTGCAAAGTTAGTAAAATCAGGGGTGTGACTTAAGAAAATTTAAAATTAATTATTAATTAAAATTAAAAAATTCACTGGTGTGAGTTATTAACTCACACCTGTGACTAATATTGAACTCCCTAATTCAATTAAGTCGTACAAGCAAATATCACGTCCGTTGCAGCCTCTTCTTCTTCGACCTTAAATTTGTTCTTCATTGATTCCCACAACTTCCTCTCGTTTGCCACCGCCTTCTTTCGTGGCCTCAGTTTCTGCAATCTCTGCTCCAATACATCATTTACCATCAGTTTTTTGTGACACCTGCTAACTTTCCTTAAAACTAATTTTTTTTATTTGTCACATTTGTAGAGAGATTGTTGTTGTGATATTAGTATAACATGTTCAATTAGATAAGGTATAATCTAGGTTTATGATGGGGAGTTATTTTTTTTCTTTAACTATTTTCTTCGTTTTTAATCCTTTACTTTATAATTATTTATTAAAGCCTGTATATTTAAGCTAAAATTGAAATTAAAATTATAAATTTGAATTAATTTTTTAGAATTACTTAGCTTTAAAAATTGTTGCTTCATGCACCTTGGGTTAGATTTTTTAAAAGCATGCAAAGTATAACTCCATTCTATAGGTATAGGATGGGTGATTAGGTATACGTTATCATGTGGGTGGGGCTAACTTTTGTTGATACTTAAATATGGCCTATTAGAAAGTTAACAAGTATATAGAAATTGTGTATATTGTTAAACATAAATAATTTTAAATAAATGGATTTTTCAATTGTAATTTTCTCAATACCATCAGAATTGTGCCATGTGTTTATTAGAAAACATTCCCAATGTTTATTCTTCGTGTGACCATTTTGGACTCATATTATCGTAGGATATCATATTTGCCATTTTTTTAACTGCTCCAAACCTAATCAAGTAATAAAGTGTTTTGTTTGGTCTAAGATTTACTAAATTATTTTCATTCTTGATTGCTACTCAAGTTATGCCTCATGTGAGATTGTTGACATCTTTGCCTTCTCAACCAGATGATATGTCTATTTTAGGTCATCCTTATCTTCAATTTGACAGTCATGAGAGCCAATTAAGGTATGCAACTTTAAAAGATCGCCCAATTATGTCAAATAGATTTATCAATCATGGAGCTATTATTGAATTAGAAATAGCAGACCAAGTAAATGAATTGTTGCATGGGACAAAATTGCTGAATTTAAAAAAATTCATATGTTGAATTAACTTTATAATTTTTGACTACTTTACAAGTGATCGTGATTAATATGACATTTAGATTAATGAATATGTTGCAGGTCATTACTTTAGATGTACTGAATAGTATATTTGGATTTTCACATAGTAATTTATATGGTTACCATGATGAATTTAGGCCTATAGAATTTTGGAATGAAATTACTAATTCAAAAAATGTTTTTTTCTCTAAGTAGGTCTAAATTGTCTCCTTTAGTAGACCCTAGCCTTCGTTATCTTCATAGGTTTTTAACTTTTATGATATTTGGTATAAGAGATAGTTAAGGTGCAGTCTCTAAAGTAGAATTGTTTGTGATATGGTGTATGTGCGTGGCAAACATTTTAATGTTGGTATGTGGTTAAGTATACATCTAATGGATGTGGCTAAAGCTAGAGTCAAGAAAATAGTAGTTGGAGCATTTGTGATTCAAATTGCAGAGCATCTTGGTTTACTAACTAAGAGAACAGTTATGTAGTTAGTTTCAGGGAACTCTAGATTAGACTTGCAGTCATTGGTGTTTATGAAGATTTTTAGGTGACAAGGTGATCATTATGTTCTTATTAATGACGACACAGTAGAAGCTTCAAGTACTAAGTGTAGTCAGGTTGAAGTAGGTGACGGTACACAAGGGGATGACGTTTTGCCACCTGAAGCTATGTGTTGGAACATTGCACCTAATTCAGTTGAATATCAATCATTGCTCAATCAATTAATTGTATTTAAATGGCGAACGAATGATAGATTCGACAAGATTAAGGCTAGCATAGTGGAGATGAGGAACTTCTTAGCAAATTTAAATCCTCATTCGAGATAGCGTCCACCTTCATCTTAGTATTGTATTTATATCTTTTTCTTTTTAACATTTTGATCGTTTGTCATCAAATTGTTTTTAGTTTCACTTTTTGTCTTGATTAATGTTGTTTGCATCTTAGATCCTTTAATTAATTTCTTATGATGTTGACAGTGTATATTTGTACATTATGTGTTTGTTTTCTTGTTTAATAGTTATAGATGTTCTGTTATTAAATGAACTTGACGGGGATTATAAATGCATATTATAAGTGAATTAATATACTTGCATGCATAAACTGATTGTCCTGGATTTCAATTGAAAGGGTATTAGCTTATTGTATAGATGAATCCGACCTTCTTTTGGTAAGAATTTGAACTATTTTGAGATATTATATACTAGTTAAAAGTATTCATTACTGAGAGTATTCTTTCATGGTTAAGCAAATCTAGAACTTGCTTGCAAATACTAGTTGAGATTACATAATCTCATGCAAACATTGAAGTGATGAAGGCATTTAGGATTTATCTTAACAGCTTAAAAAGCCACCATGATATTATCCTTAGTGAGCCCCCTCGAGCTTAGATGAAACCTTTTTTTGGTTAAGACTCGAAATATGAGCCTTGGCCTTGATTGTTTATCTCTTTTGATTACATTAACCATAAGGGCAAGCTGAGCATTTAAAATGTATAATTGGTTGCAAAGAATACTTGCGGGAGAGGCATAGCATATAGTTAGATTATAAGTTAAGGGTGGGTTAGATTGTAATAATTTGCATTTGTTGTTTACATTTTTTCCTTTTTAAATTTATGATGTTGTATATTGGGAAAAAAAACAAATCATATCAAGTTTAAAAAAGAGAAAAAAGAAAAAAAGAAAAGAAAGAGAAGCAGAAAATGCAATAAAAAAAGAAAAAGGGGAAAAAACAAAATGAAAAGAAAAAGAATGGAAAAGTAAGGGAGATTGGTAGGATTAAGTTTGTAATTGAAATGAAAAAATTGTATGTTTTATATTTAATTGGTTTGTATCATTTTAAATGATCAATTAGCCTTATGGTTTAAAGCTTGGTTTTATCTTTTTCCCTACCTTTACCTTGGTCCCATTACAACCAAAATAAAGACCTTCGAATTAATGTTTATGTTAGATATTTAGTATTGAAGATTGGATTAGTAAGCAAGCTTATGGTTAATGCTTTACATGAAATGAATAATGAACGAATATTTGTGACTTTTGAATGCTCGAGAGAATGGAAAGTGAAGTGAGTGTTTTTGGTGTTTATGTTTTTATGGTTTAGTGTTTTTGGTTTTGGTTGAGTACAATTTAATATTGAGGTATTGTTGTGGTTAATTTTATTTAATTTGACTTGTTTTTATATGTTGAAATTCGTATGAATGTTAATGACATTATTTTGTGAATAAGGGATGAAGGGGCATTAATCTTCACTGATTTCATGACGTTTGGAGACTAGAGGAGATGCGGAGAAAGGAAGAAAAGAAGAAAATCAAAGAGAGTTCGTGAAGAAAAAAGAGTCCTGATAATTAATACAAGTGTTATGTGTATGGATATGCGATTTTGAATTTATTGTTTTGTTTTGTGGAAATGTTTAATTTGTAAGTGGAAATTTTTGCTTCTTAAATAGTTGTAGTTTGTTAGCTGAATGTAGATTTTGATGTTTATGTAGTATTTGATGTTTCTGTAGTTAAGGTTTTACGTTTAATTGATAGTTTTCATGTAGTTTTAGCAAAAGATAAAATAAAAATAGTTGGTGTTATGGTTAATTAGATATTATTAAATTATGTAACTTTCATGCATCAACGACATAGGAAAAAAGCTGAGAATGATTCGGTATTGTAGGGTCAGAATAATATAAAGTTGATATAGTAATAGAAACAAATGGATAAATCATATTTGCTTTATAACTCTTGCGTTTAGGGACTTTTAGAGATAAGTTAAAATGTTGAGTTGATAGATAGTTAGAAAAAAAATCAGTTAAAAAATTGCAAGTTCTAATATGGTAATACATCCATTAAGTATTTATAACAGATAATTAAATAGTACCTAACATCAGGAGGACTGTTAAAATTAGAGTTACATTTTCACTTTTAAAATGTTTGAACAAAATTTTTTTATGTATATATAGTTAATATAAATAAAAATTTATAATGACATAACTAACAACCAAATAATAATAATAATTAATTAATAATAACACAATTATAACTAAACTAATAATTAAATAATAATATGAAAGATTACTAAGAAAATGCCTATTTATTAATTACCAATAACCATCATGATGTGAAAAAGCTTGGTTAAAAAAAACGAAAATAAGATGCATAGTTATGACTTAACAAGTCACAACAGTGCGTGGCAGTCATGCTTGTGGCTATTAAGTTACAGGCGTGACTTTTTTTATATATATTTAAAAGTTATTGGAAGAAAATGGAGGAGTCTATTATAAAACTGTATAATGACATAATTAATAACCAATTATTAATTAACATTAATAAAAAAAACACAATTAAAACTAAATTAATAATTAAATGATAATATCAAAAGAAATGTGTATTCGTCTTGCTTAGTGTGTGTGTGTATACTAAAAATATAAAAGGATTAATAAACGTTAGATAGTTAATAAGAACATAATTCAGAATTAACTAATAACTAATAATAAATAACAATTAACTGAGATAATTAATTTAAATAATCAAATGACTTATTAGTCCCAATCGTCAAGAGCTATATATATACTTAATATTAGTATATAATACTTAATAATAATTAGCAATTAATAATGCATGTGATAGGAATTAAAATGGAAGAGAAAACAAGGCATGTCAAAATAAAGCAAATAAACAAATAAAGAAAATGGTTTCTTTTGATATGTTGGAATTTGTATGAATTTAGAAATAATTATTTTATAAACGTGGATGAGTTTAATAATGAGAATTGTCTAATGGCGTAACAAAGTCACAGTTATGAACAAGTCACAAAATGTTAGTGATGGTTGTCAATTAACCAAAAAAAACCACCATATAGGTATACATAATTTTGAAGTTCAAGAAAAGAGGAAGTTAAAGCACAAAAATTAGAAAAGTTACATGCTTACGTTGTTTGACGAACTATGAAAAAAGTCTACGATAATTTGGCCATCAACATTTGCATTTGAGGCTAGTATGGGTTCAGTGTTGCTAAATCTTTTGTAAAGAAATTGTCTTACTCTTGAAGAAGAAACAACAATATCTTCTAAAAATATGAAGAACTAAAATATATTAGCGACAGAGTATAAAAGCGAATATTATTTTTTGATAAAAATGCTGAGTAAATAAATAACAAATGATAATATAATTCACAAAAAAGAAGCTCACGTAGTTTGATAAAGATAAAAATGCAAAAAATTGATTGAATAAATAATGATAAATATCTGAAATAGATGTAGGTGTAATGTCAACATTGTTATTTCAATCGTCAGTTGAAACGTCACCTTCTTTTCTAATTGAAGTTGAACCCTTTTGTAATTCACCATCATCTGTTTCACAGTAATAGATAACAATGAACCATTGTCTTTCATCTGGTGGGTGGAATAAGCAGGTTTTATATGAAGAAGAAATGTCTTGGTTTACAATTTTGCGTGTACCTTTTCCAGAGGAAGTTCGATACTCTTATTATGGGAAGGTAAAAATGTAGAACATTAGTTTTATAATAAGCATATCATAATTGTTGATATTAAATGTAAATCTATTTGTAGTAAGTTAAAAAAATAAAACCTATTGGTAAAATTGCATAGCTTCAATTGCACTGAACTTCAAGAGGTTTTCACCAAGTTCGCCAAAAATAGAAGCTGTGAAAGTTCCTGTTTCGTCACTTAAATCAACATCATGGCAGCATCTACATTTGCAAACAAAAGTTAAGGAGGATATGTATGTTACTTATATATAATGATTTATTTACTGAATGTTTGTTATAAAAGAAAAAATAGAGTAAAATCATAAATTTTGAAATGCCTACAGGTGTGACATGTTAAATCACTCTCGTGAGAACGTAGCGCCCCCTTACAATAGGGTATATACCGGGACGCCTGGAGGACATTCCGATACATAACCTAAGACAATGGCGCGCTACATTCAATCACTACATTCGCATAACATGACATCATTTATCTTTATTCACTTATAAAGCATCATAAGAAAGTCACAATATTTTGAAACCTAAAATTTCCTCATTTCATTTCATAAAACACAAAGGTCTACAATATGTCTTTTAACATTCCCTATATGTACATCATCATAGCCTAATACAAAATCACTACATGAAAGAGGAAATATGCAAAATCTATCTAATATATCCAAAACCCAACTGACCGACCTTTGAGCCATGACTTCTCTTCCCAAATCACAAGTCTACATTGCTTGTAGAGTCTCTCAGTAGCTAGAGTCGTCTTTCGATCCTAAAAAGTCAACGTTGCAATTTTGGTGAGTTTTGCGAACTCAATGAGGTAACCATTATCTATGGTTCACTCAATTCATACATTACTTTCATATAACATATTTTTCACAATTTTGCATTTTTGCATAATTGAACACATATCAAATTTTCACTTAAGAACAAACCAATTTGTCATTTTAAACAATCAACATACTTATTAAAATGCATATGAAATGCTCATATAACTCATTTCCAATTATTACGTTGTTGTGACCGAGTGCCTAAACTATCCCGTATCCATTTTGGATACCAGACTCATTTATAACTATCCCTTATCTGTTGGGGATACAGGGCTCATTTTACATAGTGAGCCTTTGGCTCTTAATCACATGTAGAGCTTTAAGCTCGTTTTTTGTGGCTACTCAGGTCACAACTCTCTTTATCTTATCATGCAGTCATGTATGGAATGCATTTTGTACAATCAATTATATCATGAACATTTAGTTCATCACATTCACATTCAAGTAGCACTTCAATATCTCATTCAAATATCACAGTCATCGAACCTTCATTGTCCAGAATCCAACAATCAAAACACATTCATTCGACAATTCAAACATAATATAAAACAAACATTTAATTGAGTGAAACCGTCTAGGTTACTTACAAGTTGCTCCCGAAGCTAATGCCTGGAATTTCCGGCAATGTCTGGAGGTTGACGTTCCATAACACAATCCCGGTTATTTTTCCATTAGTTTCTTCACAAAATCGATCCCATAACAAAACTCACCTAAGTATAATTTATACTTAGGTTTATACCTCAATAAAACCATCGAAATCACAATTCATAACTTATTGTATCACTTTCAGATGTTTTTCCAAAATTGAATTTCGGGTCTACTATTCTTGATCATTTAGACAATAAAAATAAAGTAATTTGGCAATACTATCTTCTAGAAGAGTGTTACCCTATGTCTTATGTTTCTAATGACACTAAAATCATTCAATTTGGTTCATTATTTTGAAAGATATTCACCAAATATTTTAGGACTATTCCTATACTGAAACTGTACATTACACTCAACTTCCATCCAGAAATTAAAAATCTTAGAGACTGAATTACAATTATACTTCTTAAGATAATTTGTAAGCCTATGTCTCTAGTTTTCTCCAAATTAAAAATCATATCATTTGGAATCCTACAGATCCAAATATAATCACAATACCGAAATATGTTTAGTAAAATATTCCAATTCACATTGTTTCAACAGATTCCCACACTTTCATTTTATCAAAATTTTTTAAATCAATTCATAATGCTACCAATTTTTGTGGAGAGATATAATAATGTGTTAGGAATCTATTGGCTCAAGAATCAAGTCATTTGGAGGTCTAGAAAAAAAGTTATAGTCGAAAGAAGCAAGATGGTTTAGCTTGCACAATACTCTCGGGTTGCAGAAACTATTAGGGAACACTGTAGCATGAAGTGACAAATAAACATCATCCAACAATTAAACTCACGGGGGTGAAAGTGAGAGGTCACAAGCGTGAGTGACTCACTTGTGTGAGGGTGATAAGTCACAGGCGTGAGAGATAAAGACAAAAATTGGGTTGAACCATTTGAGAGCACACTCACTCCACCCATCCCACGTTTTTCACTCAATCTCTCTCAATTCATTTCATATGGCTATGATTTTGGGTGGAGAGGTAGAGCAATATCTTATGAGTCCAATGGTTCAAGTCTTATGTCATTTGAATGACGTACGAAGAAGATATAGTCAAAAAACCGTAGGATGTTCATCACCCCCTAAACCTTCAAATGCATAATAGCAACTTTCATAAGAAAGCCTGAAAATCGCTATCATGCATTTGAACGGTAGCGACTTTCACGTGAAAGTCGCTACCGTTCAAATGCATGAAGAACAATCACGACTTTCATTATTCGTTTAACCAACTTCAAA